>JARLTB010000025.1:5245000-5532876 GCA_030141615.1 Unio pictorum
TGGTTCACTCCGTGGGTTTTCACCGGGTTCTTTCTACACCATTAATACTGGCCGCCTTGTGAAGCCTATTGTATCCTGAAAAATGGCGCTAAACTCTAAAACAACAACAACAACAAAAAAACAAAGAGTAAGTTAAGACCATTTATCAACTTAAGTTACCTGAACCAATTCATTGCGTATCCGAAATCGAAGATGGAGATTGCAAGATCAATCCGTCTCACCATCCGACGGGAGGAGTATGCCTTCATTCTCCATATGACCGACACATTGTCACGTCCCTATTCACCATGTGTCACCGCAACAAGGTTAATCAATTCAAAGTACTTCCCTTTGGCCTCAATATCAGCCCTTGCGCTATTATCAAGGTTCTTGGAATGCGTCGTTACCCTGTTCCGATCGACGTCATCTACAAAGACGGCAGCGTGCATTGATGATATCCTTTAGAAACATATGATACGTTCTGGACTGCTCCAAGGCAGGAACAACCCCCTTATTTAGACCATCTAGGCTTTCTGGTTACCTGGGAAAAGGCTAAACTCTGTCCATCCCAGAATTTGTCCCCATCAGGGTAAAAAGGCCGGCCTTTGTCCATCCAAATTTTTGTCCATCTGAGTATGGAGTTTTGCTACGAACTTGAAATCTTGCACGATCTTGAAATCATTTTCGCTTAATTATAATCGTCGAATAAGTTTCCAACAGAACTTAAATTTCCGAGAAAGTGTTCTTGTCGGAACATTTAATACGACAGCGGACTTGATTTTGCTGGTCCGTCTTTTCATGCACCCCCTTATAAATGACCTTGCTAGCACAACAATGGTCGTCTCGATCAGATAGGATGACGGCCGAGATAAGATAATTCATCTGTCAGTGGCACAGCCCATGTTGGCTGACCATAGAAATATCGCTGGAGAAGCCCCAGGCGGAAATAACGGTATGTACCAAGGCCAGCACTAAGGTTGCCGAACTTAATTATTAACAGCAGTAACATGGGAACTGGAGAAACAACCTCTACCCATCAGTCTTTTAGATATAACGTCTGTCGTCAATACTTTTTTTCTTGGAAGGATCGCTTGTCAAACAAAACGGCCCTTATTATGGCAAACAACTCTGTGTAGGTGACAGTCTTCTTCCTCAAACGAAGTGGGGTGGTGTGGTACCAAATCTCATGACCTGTGTATTTTTTGTATTAGTCCATTTCTACGTTGGTGCAATAATCTTTGTATCAATGTATAGTCAGACACGTTCCTGGCAGACTTAATGACTTAGTGGACACAGCCCTTGAAAGACCACACTCTTCCAATCGGTCATTACTCGGATCTGCGCCCTATTTGGGTTTCATATCGATCTTTTTGCGACAAGGTGAAACCACAAGGTGCGCACTGTCTTCCTAATCCCAGAACCCAGAAGCTTGGACTGTGGACGCACCGTCAGTCGGTTGGGAGGGGTTGTGGTTTTTTCAAGATTTGCCATCCCTCAAGGCACTGATTACAAAATTATCTAGAAGTTACGGGGTCAGAATGCAATATGATTTATCTCAGATGGTACAAGTCCTGTATCACCATTTTATTCGATCTAGCGGTACATCAACCGAAAATGATTCCGGCCAATCCATATCTTCTCAAATAATCACTGTAATGTCTGTTCCATGCCCGGACCATTTTCTTCTCCAAGCATGGTTTTTATCTGGATGGAAAACAATTTAACCTTTCGACTTTGGAGAAAACCTCGAGAACGGAAAGGCTTTTTTCTGAAGGCGTACGAGAGAAAGAAAGTGGCGAGTGTTCATGGACTGGTACCATCTTTTAATAGCGTCGTCACTCTGAGTGCCTGAATCCCTCAACAGACCAACCTTATCCTCTGGCTCTTTGATTAGAAACAGTTGTCCCCAATTGCTCTCAAAGGCTACCGCTACATGGTCTCTGATATATTCCTGGATTATGGAAGATGCAATAATAGGCATGATAAAGATCTTTCGACCATTTGGAAGTAGACGTGTACACAATAACGAAATACTATCTGGATATATCAGTAACAAGTCTAACCATTTCAGGGTCTAAACACTACCTGGAACACTGGAGAAAATAAGCAGGTGAAATTACTCTTGGCATGTAACTCGGCTGAAATTGTGACTTGAGTAAAACAACCAACCAAAGCCTGGGGAAGAACCAGAAACCGCTTCAATGGTGTATGATAACAACATGATCATGCTTATAATGCATCAAGTGATATCGGTGTGCATTAATGTGCAAATGTGGATGCCAGCGTAACAAGATAACTGAGTGAGATTTACATATTCACACCAGAACACTTTTAACAATATAAATACAATGTTTCATAATGAATGACTCGAATGAGCAATTAATTATGGGTACGTGCGTGTATATATTATCCAAATATTGGATTAATATAAGAACGCAGAAATTTAATAATAAAAAATACCAGTAAATTACTTTACAAAGTACAAAGACAAAAGGGTGAATGATTTACAGTGATTTCACAATAATAATATAGATATAGTTTACTCAGCTAGTAAACAATGTAGAATTTTACTCGTGTAGTAAAATGAATTCACTCGACAAGTGAAGTTATGGAAACAAAAAGGGCCAGATATACAACTTATCGTATCTTTACAGTCCCGAAAGATACAATACGTTTTACGAACCCCCAAATTAGCACACGGCAACACGATTATATGTAAGGAGATACACTCCGTCATCAGCACCCTTTATTTTAGCTCTACGACTGCTACGATTAATTCCA
Source organism: Unio pictorum (assembly GCA_030141615.1). Taxonomy (NCBI): domain Eukaryota; kingdom Metazoa; phylum Mollusca; class Bivalvia; order Unionida; family Unionidae; genus Unio; species Unio pictorum. The sequence goes on from JARLTB010000025.1 coordinate 5,247,761, forward strand.
GTCGTTGGTTTTGCAGGTTGGGCCACGTCGACCCTGATAATTCCGAGAACTTTGAACGCTCTGATCACTCTAGACACCCTAAACACTCCATACCCTCTGGACGCTCCAGATATTCTGGATGGCTCTACACAATTCTTACATAGCTCTACAGGGGTTTGTACAATTCTTTGACACTCAGCCATGGCTTGAATGCAATTAATCCTACTCTCGGGGAAAGAATCGGCAGATGGATGTAGGTCAAGATTGTATCACGAGGCCACTAAATGTACGATATTGTTAATTCATTAGTAAACAGAAACATTAACAAAAACTTAGCTTCTGAGCTGATTGTGTCCAAAATTTACTAACAAAATCGCGGCTTTTGGAGAAGCGAAGCAGCCATTGAAAAACTAACGAACATGGACAAAGCTACCCATGGGATTACTCGAGCATGGTTGACCACATCCTGGCAAATTTACCTAACCGCGGCAAGGACGATTTCCAGCTGCTGGTTTAATGTGAGGATCTTTTGTTACATCAACATGATCGGATCTGCGGACGAACATACATGTATGCGTTAACTATTATAAACCTCACCAGCAAATACAAAGAAGCTGTGCCGTTGATACATAAAGAATCCAGTAGTCTTGCATATGAACTTAAACGTATTTGCTTGCAATCGATGGCATACAGCTTGGTATTCATATAGAGTTGCCTCAGACGATTAATATATTGACATATAGTGGAAAACTATTGTCTAATTGCAAATTCTGTTAATAAATTTTAAAACATTTTTACTTTACCATGATTGGAAACTGCATTCCCTTCCATTATAGATATTATTTCGTTGACTTCTGTTCTACAGTTGTGACGTTGTCAAATGTCTCTACGATCATATCGCCTATTTGTTGTACTGGCGATTCTTTGCCCGCAGGCACGATAATACTAGCAAACATATGTGCATGCCGGCACAATACCCAAATAGGATATGTAAGACTTGGTTGGGCATTTACACCAGCACGTAATGAGAGCAAATGCGATAAATGCTTTTCGTAATGGTATGTTCTGCCGCAGAGTTCATATATTATAAGACATACACCTTTTTAATGATTGTGTCCTAATGCCACTGAACTTCTTTTAAATTGCACATTTCAATCTCGGATAGAATCATATATAGTTTTGATTGCTGGTGTAATAACTTCAGGGGTATGTACTCCTCACATTATTAAAAGGGTATTAGAAATCTCAAGCATCATACTCCTTTAACATATTTATATGGCAGAGTTGTTTCTGTTTCTGCCTCCCAGGATTGTTTAATGTAATTTAAATAGCTTACTTTCTTTTTAACTTAACAACACTTAGCCTGTAGAAAATAATAAGGTATGGGCATGGGAACAGTGTTGAAAACGTCATTCTTTCCTTTGTAATTCTGTCATACGTCAAAATCTTTTGGCAACTTGTATTTGGAACATAGACATACACAAAAAGAATAATCTCTAAATTACTGGTAACATAACTTTAATTGTTCACGGACAGTATCTCCAAAACTAGTTCGAAAGGAGTAAAACCTACTGTTGGAGAAGTATGACAAAATCAGCATAAGTTGGAAACATCACTTTTACGTTTTGGCCAATACAAAATTATTCCAGATATTGTGAAAAGGCTTACTGATTCCTAAATTACCAGCCAACGGAGTTTCTTGAGCTAAACTAAGATGTTTCTTTCTCTACTACTTAGGGTCAACAATTTCGTAGTCCAGGTTCCTGTTCGACAACAAGTGGTTGTTGTTTGCCATCCTGATTAGAATTGAGAGAATGAATACTTAAAAGAGGAAACGCTGTCAATGATATAAATTAATTGATCAATACCTTAGGTAATACATCAATACATGTCAGCTAAAGGGTAATTTCTTGATCAACATAATTTTTTAAGACTTTGTCATGTTTCTAGAAACTGTTCAAGCAGGGTATGAATAAAAGTTTTCAATCTCGACAGAATCAACCTTATGATCCAAGCAAAAGTTTTAGTTATAAGTGGATTGGCTACAAACTTATCTCCAGCTAAGCCACTGCCTAGCAATAAATGAACAACTTCAACCGCAATGAAAACAAAAGTCCGATAGTCACGGGTCCTGAAACTAAGTTGGATGACAATTTTACACAACGGAGCGGAACATTAGCAAAGCCGCACTCTACTGCCTGAAAAAGAACACTGTCATTAGAAGCAGATTTCGCAGATAAAGGCAAAGCAGCTGATAATAAAAGACTCTGAGAAACTCATATGTCCCTTAATACTTTAATAACACTAGGCTCTGTTAGTCACCAATAAGTAAGTTGGAACTTTCGACATAATTGGTTCAGAAATCTCCATTATAAAATCAGATGGGGTTTGTTTGACTTAGCAAAAATTTTGTTTCAAATACATGTCACTGATCTTGACCTCTTAGAAACAAGAATATCTGGAATAGTTGTCTTTATTCTGTTGCTTGTTTTACAGTTATAGCAATCAGAAAAAACGTGCTATATTGTCGTGCAATAAGTGCAAGCAGAATGAGACAGATTTCTGATCAGACCTAACAGAAGATGGTATCCTATAAGTTATGCCATATGAGAAGTTTTCTTACTCAAACCCTGATAAGAAACAACGTTTTGAGAAATGAAACTTTGTGAACAAGACATAGTCGTCACCCTTATGAGCATCATCTTCCTATATGCTTACCATTGAGATAAGTCTAGGGATACTAAACTAATATGTATGTTAATATCAAAACCTTAAGTTGGTTGTAAATACTTATTGCTTGCTAGTTCTAATTCCTTTAATTTAAATTGCATTTCACTTTCTTAATTTTCTATTTGGATTTGTCTTTCATATTGCTCTGGGTTTGTTGTGTGCATTCGGATATCTTTCTTCTTTCTGTCATTCATTTACACTTTCATCTGTATTTCTTCTCTTTCCCTATCTCTTTCTCTTTCCTCCTTTTGAATTTGCATTTGTCTCTCTCTTTTTTGTTTCTGATTTTGGATCTCCATCATTATTTTTTTGTAGTTTAAGTTTTCTTAATTCTATTTCCGCCGGCTTTTTAATTGCAATTTTTTAAATTTCGTTTCAGAGCCATATTTAAAGTCATATTTATGTAAAAAAATTCTTTTCCACCAAATATTGTATCAAAATGGTTTTAATTTCCTGTTTTTACGTCGGAAATAGAACAGTGGCTGGCAAGTTCAAGCAAATCATTTTCTTTTTAAACACACCTTACTTTTCTGGGTCGGTGTAGAAAGAAATATTTCTATTCTAGATGACACTGTTGAAATCTTTTCGGTCTAACTGTGGATTTAAATCTTAAACAGATATCGAATTTCTCTCAAATATTTTGATGAAATTTAGATCCAGGATGAGACAACTCTCAAGTTCTTCAAATTTTAATTCTCTATGTTACAACATGAAAATTTAAAAGGAACTTATGAATGTAATGGGAAATAATCCTAAAATGTTCTACACATGTAAAAACAAAAGACAAACAAATGTTCCGAACGAATTCATTGTCTACGAAAAGTGCTGACGTGTCAATAGTATTGATGCATTACATTTGTCCAAAACCTCTTTGAATCAATTCACAATAATCCAAGTTTAGTAATATGAGCACGTGGTAAAGCCAAAGAATAATCCAAACATGTCAGGAATTATATCTCTACGCCCTACATGGAATCGCATCACAATTAATACTTCCAGTTCAGTATGTATGTAGTTCCAGTCTATTTTTAGAACAATTTTTCCTTTCTCATTTTGGTGGTGATAGAAGAGATATATTGATGCATCTTTGGTATGGATTTAAAGTTAATTGTTCATTCTTGAGAATAGGAGGTCTGAGAGTGGCTGTCTGTATGTATTTTGGCGACAGTGCACACTGTGTAATTAGGCCTTAGTGATGATCCGGAAGTGAAATCAGTGTTCTGTGTACATGCTGCTCTGTTTACAGTGCAGCCACTCCAAAAAATGCCGGTCAACCCTTGACAAGAATTTCATCGTGAAGTCATCTTTGGGGGTATTTTAGATTTTCATATGATTTGTATTGATTGTCACATTGTGGAAAGGTCAGAGCTGAGAAATATATGTAGAGAATATATAGTAAAATTAATTGTGGTGTATGGCCATATACACACATATGGCTTAGTACTTCCTACTCGACCTTTCTCATAATACTGCATGCCGCAACATAAACTACCTAACTTAACGCTCCAATGGGAAATCACCCCAAACTCGTACACATGCATGTTCATTATTACGATTGTCGACATCTATTTATAGCACATATGCAATTTAAATAGACGTGGCACAAATGAACAAACAATAGGTCGACATAAGAATGGAGTTCAGATGATAAGGAAGCAGTGGCGAACATCCATGCACAAGGATGGATGATATACACAACCCATTACAAAATATCAGCAAAATTGGTAATATTAAAATTCAGGAAAAAATTGAGAATACAACTTGTACTCTGTCGTTGTTATCGAAACACCTTAATTACGACCTATGTATTTTAATTTCACGCCATCGAATATACAACGCTTTGGTGGGGTTTTACATGCATCACAGCCGAAACAAATATTTTTTGGTATATTGATAATAGTAACATGTTTTTAAACTCATTGAGTGCAAAGTTATTTATTGACTGATTCGGAAGTCTGATGAAATTGAGCAGCAAGCTATTCCGTCACAGACAAACATACATGGTTTCCCTGCATATCAAATCAGCTCCAGGGATCGAGAGGTAAACGTTGCAAAATGTTCTTCTGTATTTGCGGTGATTATATTGAATTACAAAATTATCAAGCAGAATATTAAAGGAAACAAAATATATGTCATGCTAGTCAGACATGAAAACATTTACACACAGCAAGGAATTAGTGCAGGACTATTGCGTTTTTGTTAAGACCTGTAGGAAATACAAATAAATTGACTAGATTTCAGGATTTATTAATTTTTATTTTATTAATGACGTACTTTGAGGACAAACGGTTAGTAAATTCAGCTTCATTAGCAAGTTAATTTGTGTAAATAGTTTTAAAACTGTATTGTGATTCATGATCTTATAAAAAGGAGCAAAATATGAGAGCAAGTTATGAAAGATGCGATGTCAGCCAATTTGCAAACATGCGGAGACATACATGCTTCACTCTTTTCTCTTCTATTAAAAGAACACTTCGTTCAGTTTGTTTTTGCATATGTTATTCTCTTTCTCGCCAGTTTTTATTCAGGCGCCTTTTACGATCCTCTAACTTGGATACCGGCCATTCCGATCGACTTATGAACCCACCTGCATACCTGCCATAATTCTTCTATCAAATCTTCAACCTGTCGATTCATTTGTTGATTCCACCATGCCTCTATCTTATTTGTACATTAATTGCTGTGAAATTTACATTGTTTCATAATTGTTGTGTTCTGATTAAATACCTTCATTAAAATATTAGCAGGATGCAGTGGGAGCGGGTAGGCGAATATTGCAGTAAAGTGTTTTCATAATATTTACAAATATTACACACCTAAATGGATTTACAGCGATCGTTGTTTAGTTTTTAAAATTATTTTGTAATTATTTATTTATTTATTTATTTATTTATTTATTTATTATTATTATTATTATTATTATTATTATTATTATTATTATTATTATTATTATTATTATTATATTTCGTATTGCAAGGACGCTTTTCTATTTTTGAAATAAAAAAAGGAAACTTGACATTTCAACAGTTTTTACTCCACGACAAATCCAAATGAAGAAAAAAATATATGGAAGGAAATAATCTTTTTCAGGATTTTAGGGAGGCAAGTGCAGTCTATTTTAATTCAAGAAAGCTTCTAAACTGAATTCAACCTGTCATAATGTCATGAAAACTGAAGCCTGGTTATACAAATATGACAATCAAAAACCCATAGTCCACTTCGTAAAAGTAATTGATCTTAACTGGAAATGCTGTTCGGTTTAACAAAAGCTGAGTATATAGATAATAAAATAATATCTATCAATCGATAAGCATATTACGTAAAAGCTGTACAGAATACGATGCTTTGAACCATTACAAATGTAATATGCTTATTTTTAAAAAAATGTGCCTGTGCCGTATATTTGCATGATTTTTATTGGTTTTGTGATGTAGAAAGGCAACTAAAAGCAAATATTCAGAATTTGATGCGAAGTGATTATGTAATTAGATATCTTTTAATTATATGAGCTTAACTGTCTTCAGTTTTACAGTTTTACTCTGCAAAATAGTGCATTCTTTTCGGATTCAGCTGTTCTGAAATTATTTAACTTTATCGATCACTGAAAGGGTTCTTAACGTAAATTGTAGTTGACGTTCGCAGCAAAATATGTTTGTATTTCACCAGGAGATTTATAGAGGCTCTTACAATAATATTATTTGAAGAACATGTATAATTCATTAATGTGTCTCACAACTAATAGCTACATCAAAGTTGTATGTTTATAAAGAGATAGCTTCAGAGTGGTATTGTAATCAATTTCAATTTTGTGAACTGGATGGCGACGAGAAACAAATATAAATATGGAGTTGGAGCACAAAATTTGATTTTCTAATATGGTTAGATTTTACTTTCTGACATTTATATAGTTTCTTCAGTCTTTATATTATTGAAGTGACGACGGTAGATCTCTTTAGAAACATTTCCAACACCTTGCCCGTATCACCTCAGAACAAACATTATTTAAGATAGTTCCCTTACGTTAGTTGTTTGCGTGTATGCATATTTGTAAAGAAATGTACAATCAGCATAACCAAACCCTTTCGTCCTCGACCAATATTAATAGTTATACTACTACTACTACTACTACTACTACTACTACTACTACTGCAAAAAATAATAACACACTTTATTTAACGAGGACAACACATTTGGTTATGACTGACTCATCATGTGGTCCTCAGTTTGTGTAATTTGCTATGTTATATATATATATATATATATATATATATATATATATATATATATATATATATATATATATATATATATATGTTTTCTATTCAGAGATTTTAATATGTCATTGCAGCTGGTCATGAAATAATTTCTTTAATGATACTTTTAAAAGAAGCAAGGGAAGTTGAATTTTGTATCCTCAGTGGTAAGGAATTCCATACAGTATTTGCTGATACATTAAATGAGCTTTTGTTAGTCGTCGATCGGAGATTACGCTCAGTATTAGATGATCTTAGTTTAGTTATGTTAGAGATATAATCTATAGAAAGATCGTTTAAAGACTTGTATGTCATGATTTCTTGAAAACAATAATACGTTTTTGTATAGGTAACCATTGCAGACGTGAAAACAAAACATTTGAAGGAATCATAACAGGAAGTTTCAGTATTATTCAGGCTTCCCGTTTCTGGAGTTTATCATTTCTGGACAGATTATAATTGGATGTGTTTCCCCACATCATACATCCGTAATCTATCAGTGGTAGTATATAGCCAGAAAAATAAAGTTCAAGTGATTGGGGAGGTTGAAATTTAGAAAGCAATTTTAACGGAATAATTTTCTTTTGACTACTGTTGCAAATAGGTGATAGATATGTGCATTCCAGCCGAGATGTTGATCAATGTAGACACCAAGAAGTTTTTTTAATTTATTTTTGACAATAGGTACGTCTAAGCCGTTTCGAGTAAAAAATAAATCAAAGTGAGTAGATAGACGCTGCCTTGTTCCGATTGTGATTGTGATATAGTTTTTTTTTAAAAAAAAAGAGATGTTAATATGCATTTTGTTTTGATGACACCAAACTGATATAATGTTTAGGACGATTTGAAGTTTTATTTAAATGGAGTCTAGAAATGTACCAGATAAATGCAACGTAGAGTCGTCAGCTAAACGATCTGTGTTAGAGTGCTCTGGATACAAAGCTGTGTCAATGATAAATAGTTTAAATGAAGAGGCCCTAAAATAGATCCCTGCGGAACCCCATTTAAGATATGACTTCGTTCGGAAGTGCCATTTACCAGTGCAAACAGTGTCTGTTAGTGAGATAAGACGTGAACCAGGCAAATGAGTTCGGAGATAACATTTAGGCTTAAACCTTTTTAAATGAGCATTGAATGGTCAACCAAACCGAATGTCTTTTATAATAAAAAAAATAATAAAGATTGTGCCAGTAAGTTTGCCTGATTTTACTGCGTGTAGCCACTGGTCCATACGTTTTGTCAATGTAGTCTGACATGAATTATTCTGTCATAAACCTGATTGTGATTTATGAACGAGTTGGTACTTGTCAAGATGTCTGAAAATATGCTTGCTGACATGTTTTTTTAAAAATATGCTTGCTGACATGCTTTTAAAAAGTATGCTTGCTGACATGTTTTTTTAAAAATATGCTTGCTGACATGTTTTTGGATAATTTATGAAAGTACAGATATAACTGATAGGGGTCGATGTATAGATGGGTAATTTGTTTCAGTTCCCTTATAAATTGCGAATACTTTTGCAAACTTCAATGACTTCTGGAATTTACAGGAAGTGATGCTACAGTTAATTTCAAAGACTCTGAGATTGATGCGGCCGACACTTTCAGAGCTTTGGGAGTGAATTCAATCTAAAGGAGCCAAGTTTAGTGTCATTTTTTTGAGAATATCGAGTGTCATTTATAAAAGTGCCATTTATTTTTATTAAGGGAATGTTGACACTAACATGATCGGGTACCCTTTCATTCACGCATTTAGTAAGTTTGTCTCAATTAGGCTCTGTAAGAGTAGACATCATGTCAAGGGTTTGGGACAGAGTAGTAGAAAAGAGGTTCACTTGGTCTGCAATATCGAACTAACTAGTTCGGCAAGACATTCAATTTCCGGCAAGATATTCATTTTCAGCAAAGTTTAAAAAAAACATCGGTATAGCATATAGGAGTATAAGATGTTTTTCTTTGTGCCCTATTGTTTATCAGTTGCACATATAGGATAGTGATCACTAAAAGGTAAACAGAGTACTTTTATCACAGAGATTGGTAGTATACACGCTGTTACTCTTGTTAGAACATTTGTTACTTGTGTAAGATCGTGTAGTTGTATCATATTTAGCCATCTAGTGTTAGTATCAGAGGAAATCAATATTACATTCTCCAATGATAATTACTTCTTTGTTGGAAGATACAACAACCTCTAACCCATTTTCAAATTGGTCGGCCCATGAGAAGAAGGAGTTTGGAGGTCGGTTAGCTAAGCAGATATAGATAGATTGACTACTGAGGAAACGTAACTCGATCCATAATCAAAATATGTTGGTAGGTGTTGTTTTGAGTACAGAAGTAACACTGTGTATATTTTTCATTTGGTTTGCTGTGCCCGCATCTTTCAGGTGGACCAGGTCAGAGTGAAAGAAAGTAGATGGTAGGTGACCCGACACTAGCAAAAAGCTGTCGTGGTTTGATATGCATAGTAGGTTGACGGATCTGCAAATATTTATCAGGAAGCCATCACACTGCGTCATATCCACGTCAGGTCTTGGAATAAGACTAGATATAACGACCTTGTCTACCTGAAGTAGCAACTGGTTGATGAGGAACGTGTATTGGACTTCAAACTGGTTTAATTCCAGAACTCTATCGGCTTCATTTTCACGAAATGTACACTAATTGTTTGGTACGTATTTAGGTCATGTTTGTTATGTTCTCTTGTGAGACTGTCAGTGGTGGCACCTGGTATGACTTTGCATTTACATCACGTGATAGGCGTGTGGTGTTGATACCTTTCATGAGAGATGATCGCGTAATCAGTGTCTTTGTTGGTTTTGGATAAGAATGATAAAGCCGATTTTTATCTGTTTGAGAATGTTTACATTTGTATTTAGCTTGTGTTGGTTTATCAGTTCTAGGTTGAATCCTGTCGGTCGGACTAGTGGTCATTTCATTATCTGACTTTGGGTATTTTGCAGTAGGTTTTATCAATTCGATTACATTTGTGTTTTGTTCAGCAATACAGATGTTTTCCTATTTGTTTCAAATTTGGTATCTATTATTTGTTGTTTGATTTCTTCAATTAAGGTTGATTTGTCGTACACAGCCATGCGTTATGTGATGCTGGAAATTTGATCGTTTATGTTTGCAAATTTTGATTCTGTATTGTTGGGCAGAATTCGTAGTTTGGTTTAAAATGACCGTTGTACATGTATGCGTTGCATTTATCGATGTCTGAACCGTTCGACCCGTTCTGCTAATGCCAACACAAATATCATGGTACCAAGACATGAACACGCTACATCTTGTCATATTTTTAAATTATTTTTTGACGTGCCTATTGTTTTATAATCAGAGCCACAATTACATTCATATCAACTTCAGCGTCGGAGTTTTACTCGTCCGGGTTCGTCAAGAGACTGCTTGAGGTTTGATGTCTGTTTCACATGCATTATACTGTTCATCCCCAGTCCTTGGTTCGTTCTGTTGTTCGTTCAGGGTATCGCCGCATGCACCAATGCTATTTTTATCTGCTTCGTCGTCTTCCTGCTCTGAATTTGGGTCATCACTTTCTTGAATGTGCAAGAATGTGGATTGTCGGCAGGAATTGATTCTATTTGGCTGGCGTATTGGTTGTGTTACCTCAGTTTTCGAGCTTTCAAATGACGTACCTCATTGTTCAGCATTTACTGATGTAATGTGGTGTGCTTTCAAGAGACGTATTTTATAATTCGGTAAATGAATGCACATTTTGACACAAATTATATCTCTGTACCGAATATGGTTCAAGCAGCATAATTCTTCAAGAGAGATAACTGATCAAGAATGTGTACTTTTCTCGTTATTCCGTGTCAACGTTTGCAAGATCTGGATACATATTAACTGGTATAGAATGAAGGCCGCATATTCATGAATTCATGATTTAGAGTTTATAGCTAAGATACACTTGAACAAACTTAAAGAAGCTTTGCACGGAATATATATACATACATATATATATATATATATATATATATATATATATATATATATATATATATATATATATATATATATAGACAAGTAGGTAATAGAGCATATACGGTAATTTGCGCTGTTTATGAATACTAGCCATCTATGAAATGTGCATCGGCTCCAGAGACTGGCATAAAACAAATGAAGTGCATTCAAGTCTTTTAAGGTGAAGAATATATTCAAAGAAAGTAAAACTATATGATACACAATATAATTGATAACTTTGTATCATTTTTCATTAATAAATTAAAACGTGTTCCTTTTAACACAGTAATATTTCGTTGGTTTACTCCTTTTCCAGTGTCGACAGTTTATTCTGTATATATATATATATATATAGAGAGAGAGAGAGAGAGAGAATAAATGCCATTTATTAGATATAATGAAATGTTTAATGGGGGTATGTAGGCTTCGTTGTATTGTCAATAGCGGAAATAAATGTTTCCATTTCACAGGTAAAATATTTACTTACACATAACTATATATATATATATATATATATATATATATATATATATATATATATATATATATATATATATATATATATATATTTATTTCTAATTTTAGGCAAAAATATGTCAGTTTGTATGGATGTTTGATATTCTTTCTGGGATAATGCGATTAACGGCTATATTACTACATCTGTAAAATTTCTTATTCACAGTACGTTTAGGTCAGAGACCTTTAACAAATCATGCTTGTACAAATACTTTTTAATATTTTGTACTTTTCTCAATTTAATCGCTGTTTTCAAACAACACTGTAGAACTTTTTATTCGTTACGACATTTTCTCGCGGATTAATACAGTGAACATTGTGGGAGTTGTTTCATGTGGTAGCTTTAATCAACAACCTCTGATGACGTAGTACACAGTAAACATTGATAGTACGGTGTTAATCTAAATATGCTCTCAGTAAATCTATTTACTGTATATCGTAACATCCTTCCTTCTTTTCACAAAAAACAAAGAAATAACAAAACTTTGTACATGTAAAAAAAAAAAAACTAAAATAAAACACTCTCTGTGTATGATAATACAACTTAAAGAACTTGACTCATGTCTAACTATAACTAACTTAACTAGTCTATTTCTAAGTACACATGTACTTAGACAAAATCTTCATATTTCTTTGGCGGTTTAATGTTTCTGGTCCTTGTTGATTTGTATGAGTTTTCGAGATTGACCACAGGATGTCCGCTCACTGCTTTTGGTTTGGGCGATGATTCCACATGAATTGAATTTTCTTTACACTGAGAACTTTTGCCACCCATATTTACTTCTTCACTAGTGGCTGTATTTTTACTAGACTTGACACTAGATTCACTTGCACTTTGCTCTTCATAAGCTGTTTTTTCTACACACTTTTGATCATTGAAAACACTTGGATCACTGATAATTGGCTCCGGAATGGCTTCTGATGTAGCCCTGATGTACTTTCGGTTCCTTCTGTATAGATGCCCATTTACATCGACTACATATGATCGTGGTGAATGTTGTTCCATACAGGTTCCGAGCCGCAATTTTCTCTCTCGATCATTTGGTAGAGGCGCCATACGGACAGATTGTCCGATCACCAACTCTGGCAAGTCCTTTGCTCCTTTGTCGTACTGGAACTTGGACTGCTGGTGTTTCAGCATTTTCTTCTGTCGCACGTTTTCTACTACTTTCGGCTTTAGAAGCTCGTCTGAAATTGGCAATGTGTGTCTAGTTCGCCTGGACATTAAACGTTGCGTTGGACTGCTGTCCATTCCTTCTGTTGGGGTGTTTCTCCAGTCGAGGATAGCCTTCCAAATATCCATGTTGATTTTAGGGGCCTTTTTTACCAACCCCTTCGCAATTTTGACAGCTGACTCTGCCTTTCCGTTTGACTGGTTATGGTACGGTGATGATGTGACATGGTCGAATTCCCATTGTTGTGAGAATTTACTGAATTCCACACTACACAGCTGAGGACCGTTGTCTGATATCAGAGTATCTGGAATGCCGTGCCTACTAAAATGACCTTTCAGACAATTAATTATAGCAGCTGAGGTTGTGTCTGGTAATAAGTCCAATTCCCAGAAATCTGAATAGTAGTCAACTGTAACTAAGTAGTCTGACTGCCTAAATGTGAAAATATCAATGGCCACCTTGCTCCAGGGCCTGTCTGGAATATCATGTGTCATAAGCGTCTCTTTCTGTTGGTTTGCACTGTATTCATTACATACGCTACATTTTTCAACATGATCGCGAATTTCACTGTTCATAATTGGCCAGAAGAGTGTGTCGCGAGATTTCCTGAGACATGACTCGACCCCCATGTGACTTGCATGTATTCGCGTAAGCGTAACCATGTTTCTGTATTATTAACCTTTCAATGAGATTGTAAAATTAAATGTGCATACACCAGCCTACTCTTTCAGACGTCGAAAGAGTCGAGAGAAAGATAGAAAGTGAAAAGACTGAATTCGATAGGTCAGGCGTGCAAATATTACAAAGTCAAAGTATATGGGTGTACAATTAAATTAAAGACAAACGTCGTGTTTGATGCTGGCCACTTTCCTGAAAACTTTCTACAGAAGAAGAAACACGTACGCACCCCAGAAAGAAATTGGCTCAACTGACGCCAGTCACTAGCAGAGAATTCCTCATCGTGAATCCTTCCGCTGGTGCTAAAGCATTGTGATGAGAGAGAGAGAGAGAGAGAGAGAGAGAGAGAGAGAGAGAGAGAGAGAGAGAGAGAGAGAGAGATGGCGATATGCCTTAATGTATGGTATTGAAATATGTATATTTCACATTGTTATGTCTTCTCTCTCTGTTATGTCTTCTCTCTCTCTCTCTCTCTCTCTGTCTCTCTCTGTCTCTCTCTCTCTCTCTCTCTCTCTTATGGAAGCCCATAAGTACTTGTCAGGTGTGTGTGTGTGGATGCACAAGCCTTAAAGTGTGTTATGACTGTATACCCTCTAATGTGTATACATTTATTTCATCAATAACAGGGCTCTATGAAAATATAATAATAGCGTACTCCTTACGAACATTTTGAAGTAAAATAAAGTAGAATTACGATTGTTTAAATTCCGATAGTAGCTTTCAATACAATCATGACCATGTTTATATTGGCTTTCCATGTCTTTTTCAGAATAGGAGAGAATACAGTGCAAACAACTGCACATCATAATGAGAATATGATACAACTATATCAAGTCACATCAGAATGATAATATGATACAATATATCAAGTCACATCAGAATGATAATATGATACAATATATCAAGTCACATCAGAATGATAATATGATACAATATATCAAGTCACATCAGAATGATAATATGATACAATATATCAAGTCACATCAGAATGATAATATGATACAATATATCAAGTCACATCAGAATGATAATATGATACAATATATCAAGTCACATCAGAATGATAATATGATACAATATATCAAGTCACATCAGAATGATAATATGATACAATATATCAAGTCACTTTAAACCACAAGCTTCTTACAATTACTTTTCGACACATCAAACACGGCTTGGGACAACCATATATTGCATGTTGCTGCCCAATTCTGCGACATGTCCGATAACTCATTTACAATAATACCTAACCCTCAGGGGTAATACTCTAGGCCCGCTTTTATAATCAAAACGGGCAACCAGTTTCCAGAGTAGAATTTAGTTACTGAACTTAGAAGAAGGCTATGCTGTTGTGGTTTTAACTCTAACCGTTTCAAGTCCCACAGTTTCAGAATTGGGTCCACCACTGAGGCGGCCAGAAAAGGTTTCAGTGACAACCAAAAAAAGGAATTAGGCCGCTGGAGATCATATGCATTTAAGAATTATGTAAGGTTAGGCAAAATAGTCTCAGCTTTGTAACCCTTTAATCCCTTTTTCTAAAAGATCGGCATTATGCCGTGTGTGCTACTTTCTCTTTCAGATCTCGTGGGTTTCACAGACCTAGAACCCTGGGTATCGACCGTGCTTTGCTGTGATATCATTCACTCGACCCGGACTAATCTGTGTCTACCTACTTTTTCGACCGTCAGGAGCGTATGAAGGTACTCTAGCAGCTCCGGAAGACACAACAGTGCATTCAGGAAGTACACGCATCCGTTATGTTTATTCCTAATTCTCCATACAAGATGGATATATCCTAACTACCGGGGTACTCTGATGCTCCATTACTACATAATTCATTTGAATAATTTTTATTAACATTGATATTTTTTTTTCCTTGATGCTGCACATTTTTATCATTTATGTTCAATATAAAGTATCCAAAGTTGCCAACATTATTATTATTATTATTATTATTATTATTATTATTATTATTATTATTATTATTATTATGTTGATAAGTTTGGGTGTAAGATATGTAACAATTTCTTTACATGGGAAAACCAACCCATAGCGGATTTCCAGCAGTCCAGAGAGTCTTGCATATCGATGTATAACTATTACAGACACAATCCAAAGGATTTATACAGTCTTATCTTTGATTGATATTTTTCTTTCTTCAGGAAGATGGAAGCCCATAAGTACTTGTCAATATTGACAGTAATAATGAAGACGTAATCGGCTTCTTGCATAATTTATAACATCACCGTCCATAAAGTCTCGAAAGCAACTGTATCTTCTTTCACCACTTAAACGACTTGCTGATAAAACATTAGAAAAGAACGTGGGCCAGTAGGTACAGTTTACAGCTGAAATGTAGCCATATGTTGAGAATATCTTGTCCATAAAACAAGCTTTAAAAACAATGAAAACAGATTGAGACATTTTATTCGAGAAGGTTTGTCCTGTTTTAATCCACTTTCTCAGCTGGTTTATGTAAAAAATTAAGTAGATCGATCAACTGCCTTCGATTTCTAAACGTTTCTTGCACCAGAATTTGACAATAGAAACAATTTCATTGATTACTTGAAATCAAACTCAAGGTTCGAACAATCACATATTGCAGAAAAAGATATTTATGGTGTGACAAAACACACTGTTCAACAGCTGTCGGTTTGTTTCTGATGCTGTAATTTTAAACATTCATATCGATTAGAATCACGTTTGGTATACGTCAGTACGAAGGGAGTCTCCATGGACCAGTTTAGCATGAAAGGAGTCCCCATAGACAAGTTTAACACGAACAGACCAATATAGTATGGGAAGCATTCACAAATCAGATAATAATAACTTCAGCAGCAGGGCCGAAAATCATATAACATGGTCTCCTGACAAATTAGGCATCAGTTGCTTTCTGGTTTTGCAACTAAAAAAAAACAAAAAAAAACAACAAATTCTTAATGAGACAGACTTGTTTTTATTAGATGTTTTTTTTTTAAATCTGATAACTCAATTTGAATGTCTGCTTTGTATAAACTATTTTGATATAAGAAAAAAGAAGTATACTATATACCAAAATTTATCTATTCGCTTAATGAAAAATCGACACGAGATCACTAAGACTACGTCAATAATGACCAACGTGTTTAAAACGTCAAGAACGAAATTCGAAAATAATTACCAAATTATTTATAAAAAATATATTTTGGAGTCAGGAAAATTTGTTACGTTTAAATTTTGAGTTCATTTGATGTCGCAAAGGAGGTTTCATGTTGCTATTAGAAGGGGAGGCAGTTATCTAACATCTTATTCCAATAGACAGTTAACAACTGAAATGGATCGATCGTCTTTTAACGGTTATGTATATTTAATTTGAATTGTGTGCTTGACTTCTGTTCGTGATAGAAGGTAGATGTTTTGTCTACCTGACTGTTGCTATGCGTTGCGCACTTGATTGTGTTCATAATTCTAAGAAGTAAACACGACGTTTACTTCAAATTTAGTTCATGAATTTTGTCACTAGAAATAATTAGTTTCCAGAACATTCTGTTGCGTTATAGATTAGAGCATTACAGTTTTGTAAATAAGAAGACATTTGGTAAACAACTGCCCATTCCTGTTTTAATGTCAGTCGTTTGGAATCTATGATCAGGGTTTATAGCTATATCCATTTAATATTTTAGACGAATTATTTATTTGAGTGCCAATTGACTTTTAGCTACTTTGGGATTACTGAGACCAGTATCAAAGACATTCGAATTACATCTTTGTGGCATATTAAGGCATTCAACATTATTATAATTCATTTAGAACATCCTATACCTTTTGGATTTGTGATAAAACGTTTTGGATCATTTTGGACTTAATTCACAACACTGTCTTTCTGTCAAAGTTGTGAAGAGCGTATACTATATCATTTAATTTAGTTTGTGCCAAACATTAAATTTGAAGATAGCTATAACAAGCAAAACCACGATAAAGGGGATCCGGATACACTGACGCTGGTGTCGGCTTTGCAGCGAAGACAACACTTATTTGCAAAATGGCTGCACCTCCCAAGGGAGTAAAAGACATACTCATAAACATACCCCCCCCCCCATGGTCTGGAAGAAAGAACCTTACTATCATCAGATGCTATGCTCCGTCCATGACCAACCCAGATAAAGTGAAGGTAATGTTTCATTATGATCTTCACTCCGTCATTGCTGCAGACGTTCCAATGGCAGATAAGCTTGTCATTCTTGGCGATTTCAATGTAAGAGTAGGCTGTGATCATGTTGCCTGGGATGAAGTGCTAGGAAAGCATTGAGTAATTCACTGTAACAGCAACATCTCCTATTGCTCCAGATTTGCGCCTAGCATGAACTCCTGATCACCAACACAGTCGTCCGCCTCCTTATCCGTAACCAGACGTCATGGATGCACCCTCTCTCGACGCACTGGCACCTCATCGAGTAGGTTATTTTCAGGAAGAGGGACATGCAGTATGTGCGTGTGACCAAGTCCTTGTGTGACATAGACTGCTGGACAGACCACCTCTCATCGTTACCAAGCTCAACATCCGCATTCAGCCGAAAAGACGCCCACAGGTAAAGAAGGTTCCTAAACAACTAAGCATCATCAAGCTAAAATGCACCAGTGCCAAACAGTCTCTCATAAATGACCTGGAAAACCGTCTGAAATTAACCCCTCTCGGCAATCAGAATTTGGTGACTAACTGGGAAGCATCCATAGAGCTGGTCTACAACACCCTCAACCAGAATGCATCAAGACTGGTTGCTGAGAACTGCGACGAGATCCAGCATTTGCTGGATGAGAAACACCGCCTCTAGGAACGATGTGATGCGTACAACAATATAAGCAGATAACTATATAGCAGAACCTCCGTTAAATGCGAGA
Source organism: Unio pictorum (assembly GCA_030141615.1). Lineage (NCBI taxonomy): Eukaryota > Metazoa > Mollusca > Bivalvia > Unionida > Unionidae > Unio > Unio pictorum. The sequence continues at coordinate 5,265,953 of JARLTB010000025.1, forward strand.
CACATGGCTGAGCAGCAAAGCTGATGTGATCCAGTGCTACACAGATCAGCATGACATGAAGAACGTCTATAATACCCTCAGAGAAATGTGTGGACCTACATCCTCTGGATTATCCTCCCTTCTAATCGCACACTAGAATCCACTAATTAATGACAAAAAGAATATACCTTAACGATGAGCTGAACACTTTGACAGCGTCCTGAATCGCCTTTCATCCATCAATTTTGAAGTCGTCAGCTGACTCCCCCAATTGCACATCAAAGGAGCACTAGATGACCCTACAACTTTGCGGAAGACACACAAAGCAATCCGTTAGCTCTCCAGTGACAGAGCAACTGATTCAGATTCTATCCCAGCTGAAGTCTAAAAGGAAGGGGCACAGCCTTGATAGAAAGGTTCCACCAACTGTTTACTGATGTGGAAGCAAGAGACAATCCCCCAGGAATTTAAAGACGCTTTCAAACATGAACCTGTTTAAGCACAAAGGGAACCACCAGGAATGTGACAACCACTAAGGTATAGCCTTACTTTTAGTTGCAGGAATTATACTCTTCAGAATCCTACTGACCCGTGTCGCTACACATATTGACCAGGGACTACTTCTAAAAAGCCAGTATGTATTCCGAGAAGAAAGTGGAACCATCGACATTGTGTATGCTGCGAGGCAGTTACAAGAGAAAAGTCAAGAGCAAAACACCGACTTTTTCTCCATCTACCTTGACTTGACAAAGGCTTTTGATACTATCACCAGCGAAGGCAATGGCCAAGTCCGGATGCCCAGGAATATTTATATCCATGGTGCAGCATTTCCACGATGGCATGCAGGCACAAGTCCAGGATAATGGAGATACATATGTGCCATTCCCAGTAACCAATGGCGTCAAGCTGGGTTGTGTTCTGTAACCGACACTGTTCAGTCTATTGTGTTCCTCCATGCTGACTAATGCTTTCAGGGACGAAGAGGTTGGAGTCGGCATCAGGTACCGTACCGATTTAAAACAATTCAATCCCAGGAGGTTTCAAGCAAAAACTACGGTTATGGCACACACGATCAGGGATTACTTATTTGCTGATGACTGCGCCATCAATGTTTGCTCAGAAGCCGACACTCAATGCAGCGTTGACAAGTTCTCCTGCTCCGCTTCACCTACCTTAGCAGCACACTATCAAAGAAAGTCACTATTGACGTGGACGGTGAACCAACGTTACGCCTGGAAGTTGAACCATTTTCACACCACAAGTCTCAGGAAAATCCTCAACATCGAGTGGCAGGACAAGGTTACAGACACTGAGGTACTCTCCCAACTAGGGCTTCCCTTCATCCGCATGTTGACGCAGTGCCATATACACTGGGTGGGACATGTCCGTATGCCAGACAACCGGCTACCTAAGAGACTCTTCTTTGGCGAGCTACACGAAGGACAACGCATGTCAGAAGAAACAATTTAAAGGCAATCAGAAAGCTGCATTGAAAACGTTTAACATAACTCCTGATTCCTGGGAGAAAACAACAAGCGATCTAGTCTTTGCTCTGTGCACAAAGGCTCCAAGTTGTGCGAATCTAGCAGGACAGCAGCCGCAGAATTGAAGAGGCAAGCTAGAAAAGCAGGTGCCATCAAGTCTCTTAGGGATATCCCATTCATCCCCTGTCCCTAATGCAAACAAGCATTTTGTGCACGAGTTGGCCTCATGAGCCACCTGCGTACGCACAGAACAGAACCAGCTATTTCAATCCTCGGATGACTAGAGAGGTCCTCGTCGAATCGACGGACGAACAAATAATCACGCGTGAAATTTAATTTTCAAACTGTATTTCCAATAGACATAGTCATATAATGTTTTCTAGATTCAACGTTTTCTTTATTGATTTGTATGTTGCTATTTTGTTTTGTTTTGTATTTTCTTTTGACATAGAACCAGTACGAGTTGAAAGTTCGTAGGCTAGTCAAAAATTGTTTTTTTGCTCTGTTGATTGTGTTGGTATGTTTAGCAATTATCATGTTTAATCCATGAACGTGCGATCCATGGCAGAATATTTCTGTTTGGACTGTATTGTCTTACTCAAAGTAAGAAAAAGAAGCAAATTAAACACATTTATTTAAATTAGCAAATGAGTTTTGTTTGCTGTAAGTTCCAAAGGGAACATTTGAGAGGAACCTACATTATATTGTTAATTAAATCACAGATAATCCTAAACTTTCCATCACAGGTCAAAACGTTTAAACTGTTTTGAATGAATTCCAATTTTGAAAATGTTGATGTAACACTAGTCTTGAATGTCTTGATGTAACAATACTCTTGAATGTCTTGATGTAACAATACTCTTGAATGTCTTGACGTAACAATACTCTTGAATGTCTTGATGTAACATTAGTCTTGAATGTCTTGATGTAACAATACACTTGAATGTCTTGATGTAACAATACTCTTGAATGTCTTGATGTAACAATAGTCTTGAATGTCTTGATGTAACAATACTCTTGAATATCTTGATGTAACACTAGTCTTGAATGTCTTGATGTAACAATAGTCTTGAATGTCTTGATGTAACACTAGTCTTGAATGTCTTGATGTAACAATAGTCTTGATAGAATAGAGGAAGGAAATCACAATAATCCTAACGTAGTGTGCTAATCCAAAAGGAGAAGGAACATTTCTAAGTCCAACGGATTACGTAAATGATGAACTCCTCCCTGCACAAATTAAGCCAGGAATGAATACGTTTTGTTTACCACATTGTTTATGCACTGTCTGTCACGTGACCTATGCTACAATAATATTTTATGAAAAACATCACTAACTTGTAAGCAAGATCAGGTTTTGAACTTAACTTTAATATACATTCTTTTTTGACATTTATAATCATGACAAATCGGGAAAGCCAAACATGACAATAACCGGGTAGGCCAAAACTATAGCTTAAATCACGGACAAAGTTCAAGTACATACTATACATTGGTTATATATACCACTTGAAATGACAGCTTTTTACCGTATTGATTATATTCTTATAATCGGGTAAAGACTAAATCGGTTTGGTACTTGGGGATGCAAGGAATAGAGAAAATATTGTTTAATAAAATTATTCTTTGACTTACATAGATGGGGGCATTAATGGAAATTATGTCGATTATGGACGACCACAGAAATAAGCTAGTGTTTTTATTCATGTAATCTGCATACAGATCAGAAACAAATAAGCCAGTGGGAGATACTTGCAAATCTACTGACAGTCATAATATAAATAACTACCTATTTTACAAGCATTCTTTCTAAGACGTTCGTGGAAAGAGGAAAGTAAATAAGTTTGTATGATTTCAATATTAAGACTATTTCAAAGATGTATTGTGGTAGAAAGGAAATTTTTTTTTTTAAAAAAAGAGTCGGTCCTCAGAGTTGGATGCCTGCTTCTTGATACCATTTCACGCTGCTGTACGTATAATCACGTATACTTAACGTATACATAATCACGTATACCTAATAACGTATACCTAATCACGTATACCTAATAACGTGCACCTAATCGCGTATACCTAATCACTTATATTTAATACCGAATACCTAATCCAGTGATATAATGAATAATGCACACATGTTCCACAGGGTCAGCTGCCTTTTCAGGACGGACTGGGCGATCTTTAATTGGCAAAACAATTAAGTAAACCTTTGCATGAATCATTGAAATTTTTCCCTAAATATATTTGTTTTGGCATGCAGTGTAATATAGTGGAAAAGGAAATATGATGTAGGTTCCAGCGTGACAAATCAACAATCGTATAATAATAGCATGCGTCTGTTCAACTTAGATGCCATTAATGTCAATAGCTTTGGCTATCAGCAGAACATTATAAATAAATTATTCTAAACATCGACTTCTTATTTTCTCTCTCTCTCTCTCTCTCTCTCTCTCTTTCTCTCTCTCTCTCTCTCTCTCTCTCTCTCTCTCTCTCTCTCTCTCTCTATATATATATATATATATATATATATATATATATATATATATATATATATATATATATATATATATATAATTGCCCTCACCCCACCCCACTCCCAAAAGAAACGAAATGAATGCATCAACAAAATGCATATCACGGTTAAGTGACAAACTAAACAGCTTTCCGGTACAACAGGTCCTTTTCGTTGATAGTGATATTTAAAAAATAAAGAAAAATAAAATGGTTTATTTAGTTTGATATAAAACAAAAATTCTTACTAAATTGTTTGAAACTGCAATCCAGTCATTTATTTAGAATTAGTAATTGTTGTTTTGTTACTGAATAACCGAAGGCTCAAAACATTACAACTTTTTTTGGCGTTTATATTAGTGTGAAGTAGAATTTTAAAAAATGGTAGCTACCACTGTAAATGTTTACGTACAGCCTGCATTATCATACGCTTGACGCTCTTTCCCGACAATAATCCACTGTCACAAACGAATATGGAAAATCTCAATTAATCTCTAGCGTGTGTAAAATATTTGATTGCTAGAAAACAAAGCAAACGCTGACTTCTCAAGGAAACTATTTCCAACGATCTTCATGTCAAACGTAATGTTGAGAACTTTGGGACAAAAAATTTAGAATGCAAAGAAAGTGGCAGGTTGAACCGCAAAATGCAATCACCTACCGAACAATGCATGCTTTTCTTATACACGTCATGTTTTATTTCCATAGCGACCTATAATGTTGAAATCAACTGTTCTGTTAACTGTCCTTAAATTCTGTATAATAAAGAAATCCATTTGTTCAACTCGAACGTAAGATCTGACAACCAGAATTGACGACTAAGATCAAGTTTAAGAAAATTTAGCATGTTCCAGCCTTTTTACTCAGCAATCAGCCATTAAAGACATTAGTCTCTGACAAATATCATGTTAAATTTACATTTCATGTTTGCAAGGAAAACACGAGATGACCAGAAGAGAAACTCAATACGGAAAACAATGACAGGTTAGCAATCAGTATCTGCGATAGAAGACAAGAAAATTACGGAGCATGTCACCGTGACAAATTACGTCAAATTTTATAGTCGAAATGTCCGTTTCATCTGTCACGGACACTAAAAATCCTATTAAACGTTTAATATAGCAATATTTTGATTGAAAGAAAACTAGTTCTAGCATTAAATGGCCGAATGCTCAAGGAAACAAAACCCAGACTAATTAGGAATTTTCGGAAATATGCACTAACTTTATGTCGAAAGTTTGTTTTCTTTTCTTTCTGTTGGCAACGAGGCACGGAAAGATCAAATGATTGAATCAGCACACATTTGATTCCACCTGCTTGCAAAATGAAATTTAACTTGGTCATTTTCAGCCAAATAAACTTCTTGAATAGTTAACATTAGTTTCTGAGAACCGTCAACAATGGTGTATAATCTTACACCCTTTATTGACCAGAAGAGCTGGTTTATTGGTTGGCTGGTTGACTTTAACGGCACTTTGAATAATTGTATTTGCGATATCATAACGCGAATATGTACGCTATGCACCTTTCTGGATATATATATATATATATATATATATATATATATATATATACACACACACACACACACACACACACACACACACACACATATCATATATTGCATATTTTATTGAATAGAAAATAGGGCCACTTCAAGGTGTACAAGTAAAGACTTAAGGGTTTAATAGAGTTTTGATTGGGGCATAACTTTAGTACTGATGTCGAACCAGCCTTATGAGTTCTTTAATTTCCATTTAAAGTTTCGAGAAGGTTGGGACTGTTCATCAATCGATATATTAGAAACATAATTACAACAGACAAATGATACGTTATATTAACTACAGAATGCCAGTCCCTGATACATTAGATTGATTACAAGATGCCATTGATATATAAAATGAATGTCAACATACCACCCTTTGATACGTTAGATTAATAACAATATATCACTAATACGTTAGCTTCTTTACAACATTCCGCTGATACGTTAGATTAATTACAATATACCAACGGCTTGGGTGTCCTAAGTAGTTACAGTGAGAGGTCGCCAGTTTGAGCCCCGGTTGATTATCAGCTGTCTCGCTTGGCGCTCAGCATTGAGAGGTAATTCTTAGGACAGGTCAATTTGATGTCAGGATAATGTGACAGAGCGGACCTGATGCCACATGTCTACGGCATGATGCCCCAATGCTTGACATCACTATAAACTGCTGCACTAGAGACTAAAACGTTGTTATAGGTAGTTAAACATCTGAATCTCATACAGACACACATACATAAATACACACACAATTACAAGATTCCACTGATACGTTTAACTAATTACAACATATGTCTGACAGGATAGATTCATTACAAAATATCATTGATACATTAAATAATTAACAAAACGGTATCAATGCTTTATATTAATTATAGCGTACCACTGATACGTTAGTTTAATTAGAATTTTGAATTTCGATTTCTTAAAATGAAAGCAATCGGGCTCCATAAGGCCGTATATTTAATTTAAAAAAAGTCATGCATAAGACTATTTCAAGTTCATTTTGGTTTTACAGAACAATTCAACCTTAATTATGTCTAAATATTAATGAATTTTCTTTCAATGTTTGATCAACAGTAATTTTTCCTTTCAATGGAAAATAAATTACAACTGATTAAAACATATGGTGACAATTTTGCAGCAGAGATGAACCAATCGTATTACTATTTTACTTTGGTTCAGTTGAAGACGTCAAGGTCCGCAAACATACTTCATAATATAAAATAAAAGCGTGCTCGAGTAGACTTCCCGCTGACATTGTAATAGAATATGCAAATAATTTTAAATTTTAAATTGACTCCAGCACATCATTGCCCATCACAACTATAAATAACTACGTTAAAAGCAGTATGATAGCAAACATAATATTGGGTTTCTTATCCCACCTGCTGGCACCAGTTATTATGTCCGCCACTCCTTTTCATCAGACGTTATCACAGGCGACCTAAGATCCTAAAAGAAGTTATGTTTCAAGGAAAATATTAATATCGGTTTATTTAACGCTGACATAAACTCACTTCCTGCTGTTATTGAAATGACCATGTTAATTTAAAGATGAATGATGACCGTACTGACCGTACTGACACTACAAATACAAACTTTACAGAACGAAATTCTTCATATTACGATATACTTATATGGGACGATGGTTAGGTAACAAGTGAGAGGGATAACATACATACATAAATACATACACACACACACACACACACACACACACACACACACACACACACACACACACACACACACACACACACACACACACACACACACACACACACACATACATACATACATACATACATACATACATACATACATACATACATACATACATACATACATACATACATATACATACAAGCAGGGGCCCCGAGTGGCCGAGTGGTCTAAAGCGTTTTCCGTCACGGATCACTGCCGTCTTACCTCTGTCTGCGTGGGTTCGAGTCTAAGATTCGGCTAATGTAGTTATGTGAGAAAGCTTGCCAGTAGCTTCTCTTGGGTCGGTGGTTCTTTCCGGGGGTTTTCCCAGGTTCTTCCTCCACCAATAATACTGGCCGCCATGTATAGCCTATCATGTGCTGAAAAAAACAAACAAAAAAAAAACCATACATACAAGCAGTCCGGTGTCCTAGTGGTTAGAGCGTCCGCCGCGGAAGCGGGAGGTAGTGGGCTCGTTCTCTGGCCGAATCATACCAAAGACTTACAAAAATGGTACTAACAGCTGCCTCGTTTGACGCTCAGCATTAAGAAGTTAGTATTAGGATTGGTCGGCCTAGTGTCAGGATAATGTGACTGGGTGGGACATCATGCTACATGTTAACTGTCTCACTGCTGACATCGTAGCGATATAACTGAAAAATTGTTAAAGCTACGTTAAAAAATCCTAATCAAACAAACAAACACATACATACATACAAGCATGCATGCATGCATACATACAAACATACAAACAAACATACATACAAAGACGCTAAAGTGACAAAGAGGTACTTTACGACAGTAATTATACTTGTTGATAGGGTTTCAACAAAATAAGACGAATAAGAACACTTTTTCAAAAACTGCATTTTCGTTCAAAATGTACCCTCTTTCCTATATGTTAAATTTCTTATTTAAAGAATTAATATTGTGAAAAAGTATTTTTAAAAAATACTAAATACAAAAGAAAATTATAAAGGCAATTTTATCATAGAAAGTCGAGATAATTTATTGTAGCATGAGTGTGTGTATGTGTGAGTGTGCGTGTGTGCGTGCGTAAGTTGGGTTTGTAACGCAGCTTTTTAAATTTTTTTAAAGTCATATCGCTACGATGTCTGCAATGAGGCAGTGTATAATGATGACTAGAACTGGGGCATCATGCCACAGACAGTAGCATGAAGTCCCTTCCAGTCACATTATCATGACACCAATCCTGTCAGTTCTAACATTAACCTCTTAATGCTGAGCACATAGAGAGGCAATCGCTAGTACCAATTTTATAAATCTGGGGTTTGAGTCGGCCTGGGTCCCTTCATCAAAGAGGCGGACGCTTTAACCACCGTAGCGGTCCCACTACTGCAGCAGTTACACGAAAACTTATAGCTATGCACGTTTTAAATGAAATGAAGAAATACTACTACTAATAATAAGAATAATAATAACTTTGATGATGATAATTTTGATGATCATAATGATATGAGAGTAAGAATTGCGTATTAAAGATATTATATCATCATGTAGAAGAAAATTCGAATTGTGTAGTCTTTTAAGTCGAAGAAAATTCGAATTGTGTAGTCTTTTAAGTCGACTCCATCTCCCTTTCAATTTATTCTTCATTTTAAGATAATGCTTTCAATCGACGTTGTTGTGAACTCCATAATTGTGGTCAGAATGCACTAGGAAGATACGCGGTCTGCATTGGACCTCGTCAATCCATGTTGTGCTTTTAAAACGAATAAATTCGGATATTGCTCTGTTTTGATCTAAATTTATTTGACTGCATTTAGAAGCACTACTGTTTCCTTCGCTCGGAAAATGACTTTAATCTGGTGAAATAGTTGTGCTGTAAATATTATGTCTAGACAAGTCATTAACGCTTCTTATATCATATTAAGACACGATAAAAGTTTCAAGAAAACTATTATTCACGTAAGACGTATGAATTTAATCTGCAATGAGAGAAAATCAGCATTAGGTAGTAAATTAAAGAACAGGTTTGGATGCTTTGGCATAAGAAGGTTGTGGAATCAAAATGTGAGCTTCTTTGAAGACTAACACATTATTCTGTATGTCTCTCGAATATCTCATTGATGGTTTTCGAAGCTTTACGCCAGGCGAATATCATACTAGAATATTTCAGGAAGAGATGTTGACTCTAAAATACCATTTTAAATAGGAAATACGATAAAATGCAAAAAACAAATCTTGTTACTCCAGTTCTCTTGGTGAGATGTGTATCTGTATCCTAAAAGCTTTATAATCAGTCAAAATTAATAGTGTTGTCCCTCTTTGAAATGAACTAGAGTCTGAAATAATGTATAGTCTATCGCTCCGCCATATTATTTAATGCGTGGCATTTTTGTTTTGGAGAATGAGACAATTTTTCAATTGTTTCCTTAATGCCTGATGATTGGCTTTTATTGAGTATTTGCAAAAGACAAAACTAAATTTCTTTTATATGTAAATACACAAGTTAGATCACTGCGAATATATTTGCGAATAACAAAGTCTTAAAGCCCACGAATCCTCCCGCCCGGACGACTTTTTACAGAAGATTGTGATTGAGTAAGTCATGCAGTTTATGAATGACATGAGCGTTTTATGTGAAAAGTAAATTTAAATTTTATTGATAAAAGCAATTGACATTTGATCTGACTCAATGTATTTGTAAAACCTAATGCTAAGTCTAAGACTCCGCAGTCAGCATGATTTCATTTCATCTTTAAACTAACAAAGGTTTTGTTTGCTAAATATAAAATTTCCGTATAAAAAACGTTAAGATTCGAACACTAATACAAAAATTCTTTGCGTGGTTTATGTCTAGCAAGTAATTAATTTTGGTCTCCACCAAATTAAATTTTGTCTTGTTTGAATTTTTTTTACTTTTAAATAGTTTCCAGATTTTCTGGTCTGTGCAACCGTTTATTCGTACTTTTTAATATTTGACGGAACAGTGAAAATCAGAAAAGTCAGACTCGGCATACAAAATCATCATACTTTTTGTGAAGCATTTACAAATTTAAGGATCCGCCATTGGCGTCTAAATTGTTAAAACTCACACTGAATTATTAAAATACACACTGAATTATTAAAACACACACTGAATTATTAAAATACATCTTGATAATTACTATAATTAGTCCCTTCACTAAAGCAAACTGCAATCGCCTGTAGCATGATTGAAACATTATGGCGCCATGGCGCCATTTGTGCCGTGCTTGTATGATTCATAAAGCGAGGTGCTACATATACAAAGCTTTTGCTATTATAATCGATGGTCACTCAATATTGGTGAGATGGATAGGGAAGGGTCTTTATCTATAAACCTTTAAACGGGTTATCTTTCAATTGTTAATTGAAAAGACAAGGACTGCACATCCGATCGTGTCCTCATTCTCCGAGATAAAACACTTTGCCTTAAAATTATCTATGACAAAATCCGTAAAATTTAAATCATTCATTTTTATTGCCAAATTGAAAAGATACTGTCATATATGTTATTAATGACTCTCCTTTAAACACAATACAGCTTTATATAGAGGTTCCCGAGTTTTAGAAGTTTTCAGTGAATCCTTGTTGCAACCGGAAATCAAGAAAAAACATAATGATTGGCAAAATCCATGCTGTTTTACTTCTGTACTTAGTTTGTATCACCTTTCCAAAACATAAGAATATGCCTTAACATCTCACCTGAGAGTACTAATGATAATTTGCATACTTTTGTCACAGTATCCATAAACATAACACCATGCCTAAATAATTAAGTTCAATCTTGAGCATAGCTACTTAATATTAATTTGCTTACTTGACAAAACGTTGACGATGTTTTCTGGTCAATATTCTATTTTTAATTTCCAAATGATAACAATGTCCCTCCTGATAAGCAGCTGCAGGTATACCTTTACCGTATACGTATGGACATGTATGCACAACGCCGTATTTCTCATTGTGGTAAATTTGTTGGACATTTTAATCATCTTCAAATTTTTGAAGAGGTCTCTTCAGTAAATCAAACTAAATCTAACGCTATGTATATATTTGGACCTCCTCGTTTTTCAAATTAAAGTGTCAAAAACGTTTTAAATCTTTTGAGAACATTCTAATTTTATATCACAATCGATCTCACGATCATGACAACAATCATCAAACTTGTGTATAAATTGAAAATTTAATCGATATATTGCATATCACAAAGATTTTGCCTTTTTGACAATTGTACGTAAATATAAGATTTATTGAAGACAGAAGTAAGCATCCAAACTCATAAACCTAACATTACAATGGTCTTCAAATCAGGTAAGTTTACGTTGCCAGTTTTTATTTTAGTTAAATTACAGATTCAGCAGTCATTTCGGAGAGAGGTAAATACATTCAACTCGATTCATTTGAAATGTAGAAAAAATATGTTATTTCAGTTGAGCATTTTCTCAAATAACACAAACTACAAATATTTATGTTTCGAATATAGTGATCGAAAATCATTTCGCCTAATGAGACGGGGAATATATTAATTAAACATATTGTCCGAGATGTGACTTTATAAAATACACGTATAGACTTTGATCGTTTATCAGGAAATGTGCCCCCCCCCCAAAAAAAAAAAAACTCCAACTGGTGACGACATTTTTTTCCATTGCATTACCCTTTTATTTAATTTAAAACCATATCTATAAATTTATATTGATTACCCTTCATTTTATTTGTAAGCCATATCAATGAATATATATTAATTATCTTTTATTTAATTTAAAAGCCATATACAGGAGCTCATACTGATTACCAGTCTCGTTCAAATTTGAATTTGAATTTTAAATTGGGCAGTTTCAACCTCAGTTAGAGTTGAAACTCTTTCCTGCATCTGACCATACTTTTAGGCGAGGAAGATTCTGTATAAAATAAATACTATTACTGCCAGTTTAGCTGGAGGTAGCGTTTTCATGGAAGTGTTCCAAGCAAAAGAAACACAAGTGTGTAGTGCCGAAGCAGTTGGAATTACGCGCCTTACTCCTGAACAAACCACAGTTGCCAAAGCAGAATCCCTGGTAGGATTCAAATCCTCATCCCGTCGCGATAGATGCACACTAACCAAATAGTTAGGAAGGCTCTGTATACATTAATATCTTAGTATGACATGCACACTAACCAAATAGTTAGGAAGGCTCTGTATACATTAATATCTTAGTATGACATGAACACTAACCAAAGAGTTATGTTAGGATTGATTTTTTAGTAAAATTAATAAGATTACTATTTTCTTTAAATTGTATCAAAGTAATGTTTTATTCATTTATAGCATAAGTTGGCAACGTGAATCATTAGCTATACGAATGTACATTATTGTGTGGAAATAGGTTATAAAGCAAAAGTCAGTCAGCTTCTAAGTCTTATCAGTGAAACATATATTCCGTAAAACCAGGCATTGGCAAAAATCTTAAAAAAGTAGAACAAACTTCCGTGCTGACGTAAATACAGAATGGTTCTTAACTAATGATGGACAGTCGTTTCTACAAAATGGTTCTTATCTAAAGATTGACAGACATTACAGCTGGCTTAATATTTTAACTTGTTCCTGGTTTAGAAAATTTAAGGAATTATCATATTTGGATCTAACTAGTGCCAAACGAACTACAAATCTGAGTTGTACCTTATGTCAGATGACGTCAAATTAAGCCGGTTTTGACCAGGAGAAACTGATTTTTACCTAATGAGAATGAACATCTTTTTCCAACGGTACGTTAACCTGACACAGGATGCATATAAATAGACCACGCATTTAAGGATAAGGTCAGTTCCGTACCGACAAAGAAAATAGATGTTTGTCTTCTCATTGCAGGTAAAATAATTGTATATGTCGTAACTTCTTTAGAAATAAGTACTTTTAATGTTCAGATTTTAATAGCAACATTATTATGTTAGCAACATTGTTCACTTAATACTTTTATTTATAATATATTGTAACGCAATGTTTAAATGTTCTAAATAATTTATATTTAATTATATTTATGTACTTTTTATTGTAAGGGTGAGATTGCTACCAACTTCATGTTTAGATTTAATATTGAAATAAAGTATTCTTTAAGTAAGAAAGAATATTATCTAGCAATATATTCTAAATGAATATTCTATTTTAAAATTAGTAAAATGCATTTCTTTAAATTAATTGTTACACTATATATGGTCATTACATTTTTATATCTTGGCTATCTTGAAAATGATTGAAATTAACTATTTGTATAATATTCTAAAAAGTAGAAGTTATACGAATAAATGAAGTTGGAAAGCTGGAAAAAGGAAAATATAATATGTATTGCATGAACTTTTATTATAAAGTTTTTAGATGTGTGTGACGATTTTACCCCAACCTCTTGTATGTAGGTATAAGTTACTATAACTTGTGATTCTGACTGGCCTTGTACATGTATAAATGGTATGTCTGCCTGACCCAGCTGTGATGTTTCAAATTGTTCTAAGTTAGCTAATCCCCTTACGTAAGATGGTCTTTGTTAGCTCTCGAGGGGAGAGGAGACTGTGTCCATCGCGGACGGGTGACGTAACCACATCAAAGGACAGGACAGCGCCAAATAAGAAGACTGTAACAATTGATAGACACACAGACAGACATTCGGATGATTGACAGTCGAACGACTGACCAGAGTCGATCGCCCTCCAATCGAAATGCGATGTGGGTGGGACTTGATTCGAAAATTTTAGATAATACCTAAGGTTTAGTAGGAATTAGTCAGTTCGCTACAAGAAGTAACTGTGTTAAGAGACCTGTAGAACTCCGTACGGCCAGACGAAAATTGGTGGCAGACTCAGATTTTGGAAATCAAGGAAATCTTAAGATAGCTTCAAAGGTCAGTATGATTTTGTTTGATTTCTGCTTGATACGTCTGCGGAATGGAAGGATTCTCGTATGTATATTCATTTTACTTGTATTGTAGTATGAATAGTTAATTATGATATTAATGTTTTGCATCTTTCGTGATGTTCGTTAGTACCTTTGCTTGCAATTGATTATGATGTAAATTCGTTGCATCTTCTTCATGATATTATATTACCCCTTATTTTGTGAGGTAAAATGTTGCTCTTCTTTTGTTAGCAATAGGTGTGCATATTATTTCGTGAATTATTACGTTTACACCCTTTTGAAAGGACGATTTGTATTCGTGAAGAATTGTATTGTTTGCTAGCCGCTATAAGAATTAATATTATAATTCTTTGTGTAGGTATATTATGGTAGACTAGCACTTTGTTTACGTAATGATATATTTTGCCTTTGAGTTAACGGATTTCCGTTATTGCAATTTGAATGTGAATATTGTGGATTCGGTACGCTTGTGTAGGACATATATATAAATATATAGATAGTCATATTACTAATAGTAGTAATATTATAATACAATGATATTCGAAATATGTGTATGTGTATACTGATAGGGCTCAGTATGTAGATGTTTGAATTTTTTGTGAGATTGTGTTGTGGCGCCATTTTTTAAGCGGCGGAAGCGTATGGGAATTTCGATGTGTGCGCATGCGTGACCAAAAATGTCCCGCCTTAAACTGATGGTTCAATTCAGTGACTTAGTGTGAGGTAATATTCATCACCATATGCTAATGCATTATACCTTTCAACAGGAAGCTTTCGGGTGATGTTGAAGAGAATTCCGGGGAAATTTCGGGTGACGTTGAAGAGAATTCCGGGGAAATTTCGGATGACGTGGAAAGAATTCCGAGTGAATTTGAGAGATACCGAGTGAATTTCGGGTGACCTCAAGAGATACCGTAGAAGAGGAAACGGAAGTAGAGATAGAAGAGGGAACGGAAGTAGAGATAGAAGAGGAAACGGAAGTAGAGGAATCGGAAGGAGAGAAAGACGGAAGGAGACTTATTTAGATGAGTAACACTCAAGAAGGGAAAATATTCCTCACACTGAAATCAAATGATGATCTAGGGATCATTGGGTCAAGAGTGACATTAATTGCTTAATATCTTCAAAATTTTCATTTATTAAATTGTTTAAATTTCATCTTTGTATTTCTTTTAATTTAACTGTCGGCATTGCTGACTGGGGGCTCGTAGCCATATATAATATATTGTCCAGAAGTAAACATTCTGAATGCGGACCAGGGGAACTTCCTCATAATTCTTTAAAGTCTATAGGAAGAACCCCACCCCTACTAAACGAGACTTCACAATGTGTTTCTAGAATGTAGTCAATATATTTGTGTTGTTTAATGAAATAAAAGGTCAGTTCCGTACTGACAAAGAAAATAGATGTTTGTCTTCTCATTGCAGATGCAGCTGTCTATCATCGCGGCGGCGCTCCTTTTAAGAGATCCTGAATTCTTTCTTCTCTCTCTCTCTCTCTCTCTCTCTCTCTCTCTCTCTCTCTCTCTCTCTCTCTCTCTCTCTCTCTCTCTCTCTCTCTACCACCATGGATATTGACGCTCCTTAACTTACAAGTAATTCCTTCTCATAGCAAGAAATGAGAAGAAGGTTATGAAAAGCTAATCACAACATACTACATAACAGAAACATTTCATAACAAGTGGCTCATAACAGTTAGAAAGGCTCCTGTATACATTAACATCTTAGTATGACATTCACACTAACCAAATAGTTAGGAAGGCTCCTGTATACATTAACATCTTAGTATTACATTCACACTAACCAAATAGTTAGGAAGGCTCTGTATACATTAACATCTTAGTATTACATTCACACTAACCAAATAGTTAGGAAGGCTCTGTATACATTAATATCTTAGTACGACATACACACTAACCAAATAGTTAGAAAGGCTCTGTATACATTAATATCTTAGTACGACATACACACTAACCAAATAGTTAGGAAGGCTCCTGTATACATTAACATCTTAGTATTACATTCACACTAACCAAATAGTTAGGAAGGCTCCTGTATACATTAACATCTTAGTATTACATTCACACTAACCAAATAGTTAGGAAGGCTCCTGTATACATTAACATCTTAGTATTACATTCACACTAACCAAATAGTTAGGAAGGCTCCTGTATACATTAACATCTTAGTATTACATTCACACTAACCAAATAGTTAGGAAGGCTCTGTATACATTAACATCTTAGTACGACATTCACACTAACCAAATAGTTAGGAAGGCTCCTGTATACATTAACATCTTAGTACGACATACACACTAACCAAAGAGTTAGAAAGGCTCCTAGATACATTCATATCTTAGTAAGACATGTATGAAAGCTTTTGTCAATACCATTTGTATATAAAGATTGAACATATATGGAGCATGCGATGTTGTAACGTTAGAGAAGAATATTTCTTCCTATTGTCATTGAAGTTGTGGAAACTGCATTTTGAACTGAATCCATACACCAAAGATAGAAATGCAGCGTATTAAAAATGTTTAGCACATTCCAAATTTTTTTTTTATCATGGAACCAATATTTGAAGAAATAATGTAATGTTTTAGGCCGAATGCATTGGTGTTTGTTAACATAGCATCTCACTATTTCATATTAAAATCATTAATATTATAAAATTTATGTTTCAGCTTTAATTGCGATTTATTTCGTTTAGCCGGACAGAAGGTGTCACTCATGCATAAAAAAAGATTTGCGCTGTGGAATCATATACAAGTGTAGCTCGAATAATTGACAGAAAGAAATATCTGATTAAAATACGATTTCTGTAATATGTAGTATTTTGTCACGAACAAAATAAATCATAGATGAAATACTAAGAGTCCCCGGGCTGTTGTTTTCCTGTTCCATCTATCCGAAATTATATTAAAACATTTGACAAAAGAACTAGAATATCAGCTTGATCGAGAAAGTAGGTAAGTTCACCTAAATTATTGTCTTTGCTTAAAAGGTGAAACATTGCATTTGAGAAGAAACAGTTAATTAGCCACATGTTTGATGCTGACTCGTGAAATTATTAATTTTGTATATTTATGTACTTAATAATTTAATAGAATAGTTTTGAATGTATCTAATTAATTTGATATTGTTTCATACACCAACAATTGTTTTTAATTTACATAATTAGTTTGATATAAATTCAATGACGAGTTAAATTTTTCAATTGACATAAAGTGAGTTTGCGGCATAATATACTTAATTCAGGAAGGTGAAACCATTTATTAAAGTATTTATATACATTGTTTCAATCTGGGACCGCTCCGGTGGCCTAGTGGTTAGAGCGTCCGCCGCGGAAGCGGGAGGTCGTGGGTTCGATCCCAGGCCGAGTCATACCAAAGACTTACAAAAATGGTACTAACAGCTGCCTCGCTTGACGTTCAGCATTAAGAGGTTAGTGTTAGGACTGGTCGGCCTGGTGTCAGGATAATGTGACTGGGCGGGACATCATGCTACATGTCTGCGGCATGATGCCCCAGTGGTAGACATCACTATAAACTGCCTCACTGCAGACATCGTAGCGATATGACTGAAAAATTGTTAAAGCTACGTTAAAAATCCTAAACAAACAAACAAAAAATCAATCTGGGAACAATTAAGTTGAATGTAGCAGAATAGAAATCGAGTGGGTTTCAGATTAAATCAATAACTCAAACACAATGTGTGAAAGAGTGAAATTTATGAACTTAATTAGTAAAGAAAACTATAATGATTCTCACACGCTCTCAACATATGATTGATCCAATCATTCTATACATTCACACATTGAAAATAAAAAAAAATTATGATATCAATTTGAAGTGCAGATTCAACAAACCTCATGGATTTCATATACGTTTCAAATAATAGTATGCACTGTAAGATATTCACATAATTATCTACGTCTACAGTCGACATCCACCATATGTACAGACATACGTACATACATATAGACAGCTCTACGCGTCAGATATGTTTCTCGACCCTTGTACAGTCGTATGATTCACAAACTGATGAACCGCACAATTTAACCGAGTTCTTGGGTTGGCCCGGACTTGCATCGGCCGCTCGCACCCTTCACGGATCCACCACATGTACAGTCATACGTATACACGTACAGACAGCATACAACACAGAGGCGTAGCTAGGGGGGGTGCAGGGGGGTACATATGTCCCCGGGCGCCAAGGTACAGGGGCGCCAAAATGAGGCTTACAACGTTACATTATAATAAATAAACAAGGGTAATAAATCGGTCACATGATTGCTAGGGCGCCAATTTTATAGTTCGTCCCCGGGCGCAACATATCATAGCTACGCCTCTGATGCAACATCCTTAAAGTAGCTACGTCTACATTCGTGGTTCCACCACATGAACAGTGAGTAATACTCAGAGTAAAATACCCGTGAATATCATGATTATAATGTCCCTCGTCGCAAGTAATTTCCTGCGAGATACATGTTACTTTCGTTGCTTACCTGGAAAAACCCTTATTCACCCTAGATAACGTTGTACGCTTGTACAACGAAAAATAGTCAAATATTTCTAAGGCATAACCAAGTTATTTCTTTGCCTAATTCTGTGACAATGAATTCCTTGCACAGCAGTGGAAAAGAATACCACATATAAACTTGCAATGGGAGTGCAAATGTCAGAGGACAAAATAACGACTTAGGATATTACGCTATTTTAGCCCATTTCTTTAGTGTAGGTATCCTATCTGAGGTAGAGATACCTTATTTGAACAACGGACTTACTGAATAACTACTAGAATGGTTGTCATTGATATCTGAATACTAGAATGGTTGTCATTGATATCTGAATACTAGAATGGTTGTCATTGATATCTGAATACTAGAATGGTTGTCATTGATATCTGAATACTAGAATGGTTGTCATTGATATCTGAATACTAGAATGGTTGTCATTGATATCTGAATACTAGAATGGTTGTCATTGATATCTGAATACTAGTAAAATGTTAAGGCTAATGTTAAATACTATTCATGCAGTGCCCGTTTAGAAACACCAGTCTCACACAATTAAGAGCGAGAATATTTTGTTTGCATTATTTTTCTGTTTAAATAGTCAGCAGCTTAAATTGTTACATGTTTAGGCCTGGATCTGGCTAAAATTGACATCTTTACTCTTATATGACGTTACCACACAAAAGCATAACCACCTATTGCTTGACCATAAGAACCTTCGTGGATACAAACACACTATTAAAGGTATTTCATATATAATATAGGTCTATATTAATTGGTCTATATTAATTTAGTGAGTAGAAAAGCAATGATACGTTGTATGAAATGAACAAATCGTTTGCTGAAGGGTAATCTGACAAAACCGTATATTATTCTATATTTAAAAATAAAACCGTAGCATTGATGGGATAGGCATGTAAATTAACCATTTTATCATGGTCAATCAATCATATAACAACAGAGATATAAATGGATCGTTCACCGTTTAATTCCTTAGATAGGGTGAAGCGCGAGGTATTCCAATTAGCGTAAAAGAGCACTTAAGGAACCTTCCCAGAATTTATCTTGCAATTTATCCTAATCTGGCAAGGTTTTAAGTTTAGCATTGCTTGTCATTTCACTGAGTCTGTAAAATAAAGTATATAGTAAATATTCTAATGACTGAGCGGAGGATTCCACTTTATCCCCAGGGATTCATTAAAGGGCATTATCCTTTGACACGATTAGTATTTCTTGATTTTCTTTAAAAGTCACAAGTCCTCTCGTACTTTAGTGCAGCTGTGCATCGTTAACCTCTATTGTCATTCTCGAGGATCCGTAAAGTTATGGGAAAAAATAGCATTACGGAGACAATCTGTCTACGGAGACGGGCTTGTCTTGCTTATAAAGGAACTAAACTGGCATTGCAAAAATTGCCGCATATTACAGCTTCTTTTCAGACAGACGGCAAATAGTACAGAACAGATTTGCAAGGCAGAAGAACAAGCTAAAATGAAATTATATCGCACAGTATTTATAATCCATGTTCATTAAGTATTTAAATAACGACAGCACGAACATGTGGACACACGATAGCGCTTCTCTGATGAAGGGGAAGAGATGAAAAAAACAACAACAAACGAATATATTTTTAAGATCAGAAAAAAACATTTTAGTTTAGTAAAATTGAATTACAGCAATTAAAGGGCACAGGTGATCATAATAAAGGTTCAAAATTATTCTAATATGAAGATCTATAGGGTTAATTGAAGTGAAATAGCAAAACATTTGTACCTATCACCGGGAATATATATATATATATATATATATATATATATATATATATATATATATATATATATATATATATATATTGTTACGTGCTTAGGCTCTGATAATCAGTAACATAGACAGAGTGAAAATAACAGGCTTGTAAAACTTAATAAACAATTTATTAAGTACAAATATTTTTAAGAAAAGAAAAATAAACTTACAGTTTTAAGAATCAATTCCAAAAATTAATCCAAAAATAATTCAAAATATTATCCACTAGAGAAATTGCAAAAGTCCTGGCAATAAAATGTCCAAATAATTCTAAGTTCGAATTCCATCGAAGTATTCAATATGGAAGACGTTGTCACTTGATGAAGTCAGTTCTTGTTAATAAAATTTCTATGAGCACAATTCTTTTCCAGATAAATAACAAAATAATTCCTCTTGATCCAAACGAATTGACATAATTTCCAGTACAATGTAATTTATAATAACTCAAAAAGACACCACTTAATATTCTAAAAGCCCAACTTCTACTGAATAGCTCGCTCCAAAACATAGTTTATATACCTGTGTTTACCTAAACAAGAAAGGGGTCACGATCTTCTACAATCTTCAGAACAATTTTACGTTCAAGAAATCACGTAAACAGCGTATGACCCAACTAAAATAGAAAGATGTTTATACAAAAGTCCATTTTGTCCTTGGAACCAACCAATCATTTTTAAAGCTTGTTTAAAACTCTGAAACCAGGTCAGAAATGAGGTCAACACCTGGTGTTTACTCTGTAAAGTACAGGTCACCCCCACCCCCCTTAATGAACGAATCTTTAAACTTAAAATGCCAAATTTAAATCTAACAAACAAACAAAAAAAAAATATAAATGACATATCAAATATACGTAACAATATATATATATATATATATATATATATATATATATATATATATATATATATATATATATATATATATATGTGCGTGCGTGTGCGTGTGCGCGTGTGTATGAAGCCAGTTTTTCGTTATTGTTAAATAGATTATATGGTTTACTGGTCTTACCTTTGGTTGCAGAAAAAATGTGCTCGCTGTTGCTACCCATTAGAAGTGGTACTGAATATTTTACAAAAAAACTGTTGTGGCGAGTTTTTGAAATCCCAAGGCAACAAATTATTATTTTTTGTGATTTTAGAATAAATGTTAAATCCTGTTGTACACGTAGGTCGTATAACATCCAAACACAAATGGTACAACCAATTCACCATCTCCGTTTTAAAAACGGAATGAAAAAATCGTGTTGCCTTAATCCTGCAATCGAGATTTTAGTTTGCCAATCAAAAATCTTTGTGACGCGTCACTTATGATTGTTTTGTGCATTTTGCGTTTATTGTTGTATATGACTGATTTTATCAAGGCTTTGTTGTAGTGCAAAAGACGTAATTAGTAGGGCATAACCGATTAGCATTTTTCTACCGATTCCCGGTTCCGGATTTTGGGCATGAAATTTTTCCGATTCCGGATACGATTCAATTAATCGGAAATGCTAAATCCGTATTTTTTTTCTAAAAAATTTCATCTTCCGTTTCCGGGTTTCTGGTATCTGGTTTTGGCGTGTCTAGCATGTTACTTAGTACTTTACCATATCCGGCTTCATTTCCGGTTTTTTTACCCGCCAGTTCAAATAGATTGCCTCACAGCGTGGTTGTGTTGACCATATTGGACTTTTCTGACTTCTTATTTAACTTTATTAACGCACTATCGAATGACACGCAGTGTTAGACACGGTGCTATAGAAATTCAACTTTATTATTTTTATTGTCCGACTCCGATTAATCGGAAGTTCATACTATCCGGTGGAATCCGATTTCCGGATCAAAAGTCGGTTATACCCTAGTAATTAGGGCAGTTTGCTTTTATGATTTTCATTGATTGGCTGTATCGGAGAGGGTCGAAACGAAAGAATCCAAGACAAATTAATGTATTCGATGATTAGTCCTACATTTTAATATGACACAACTCTATTATATCAATGGTGTAATTTACAATTAAAAGTTCTTTCGCGTATTGTATTTTTTTTACAATTAATTAATTAAATGTTTGTACCAAAAAGTTATTTTATTGACTTCTGTTAACTTTTTGCTACTTAGAACGAGCTTTCTATTAAGTCTGTTTGTAACTCAAATTTCAAATTATTGGATTTTGCCCACCTTTTCAACTTCACATATCACATGGTGCATATGTCAAAATTTCGACCTGACCTGCCAGAACGTGCAAGAATATTTATATAACTTGTACCCAATCTCTCTCTCTCTCTCTCTCTCTCTCTGCTCTCTCTCTCTCTCTCTCTCTCTCTCTCTCTCTTCTCTCTCTCTCTCTCTCTCTCTCTCTCACACACACACACACACACACACACAAACACACACAGACACAGACACACACACACACACACACGACATTATTGTTTCTTTCCTTTCAGTTACTCTTGTGTCCTACTACTTGTTTGTATCTAATTTCTTCTCTTTTCACGTTGTATGATCGACTTTAAAAATAATAAATGAAAATTATCCATATAACCCAACACATTTATACCTGCTGCTACTGTTTCATTAGCCCCAATAAGATCTTTTTGATTAAAAAAAATATAAATTAAGGAGAATATTGTATTAATAGTGAAGTTAATGAACTGAGTTATCAACAGCGGGGGGGGGGGGGGGGGGGGGGGGGGAGGAATCTCTACAAACTGGGATTGCTGTAAAACCTGAACAGAACGGTAAAGCTAACGGCGAAAACGCAAGATTTAATCAAACAGTATTACAACACATACATACATAGATTCATACATACATACATACATACATACATACATACATACATACATACATACATACATACATACATACATACATACATACATACATACATACATATATGTATATATGAATGTATGTATATATGTATAATATATATATATATATATATATAATATATATATATAATATATATATATATATATATATATATATATATGCGTATATATATGTATATTTGTATATAAAGGGTTATAATCAACCCAAAACCGAAGAGCAACTAAAATTGTAGTGAAATGGAAGCATCAATACTAGTCTACTTTCTTGGTCACAGTCTTGGAAATTATGACCAGAGATATACTTCTGTAAAAACAAACTAATTCAATATAGAAGATATCTATGACGACTTCAATATTATTTTGACAATTAAAGTTATTTCAAATTTATTTTAATTCAAATTTGTCATATTGTGATTTCACGCAGTGAAATGTCTGTAAGTATAATAAAACTTTAATCATCATCATCATCATCATCATCATCATCATCATCATCATCATCATTATTTATTATTATTATTATTATTATTATTATTATTATTATTATTATTATTATTATTATTATTATTATTATTATTATCATTATTATTATTGCACTGTGTGAAGAATTATTATTCTGTGTGGAAATATTATTACACTGAGTTTAAATAATATTATTATACTGTTTTGAAGACGATACTGTGTAAATATTAGTACACTGTGTATAAGTATTAGTATAGTGTGTGTAAATATTACTACACTGTGTGTACGTATTAGTATAATGTATGTAAGTACAGTATTATATACGTTTGTAAGTAATAGTATACTGTGTGTAGGTATTTTTAAGCTGTGTGTAATTATTATTAGACTATGTGTAAGTATTATTACACTGTGTGTAACTATTATTACACAGTGCATTAGTATTATTACACTGTATGTAACTATTATTACACAGTGTATTAGTATTATTACACTGTGTGTAACTATTATTACACAGTGTATTAGTATTATTACACTGTATGTAACTATTATTACACAGTGTATTAGTATTATTACACTGTGTGTAACTATTATTACACAGTGTATTAGTATTATTACACTGTGTGTAACTATTATTACGCCGTGTATTAGTATTATATATATATATATATATATATATATATATATATATATATATATATATATATATATATATTGAAATTCAGTTGTTCTGTTTTACTTTTTACGTGTCTATATGTTTATCAGACATTCTTCCTGTATTTGTTTTTTATGACTTTATTTTCGAATTAATATGCCTTTTATTTCTAATTCAAAATACTTATCCTGATCAACTGAAAAAATCAAGAAGTTCCAAACGTATGACCTATTTTCATTAGGAAAAAAAGAAAGAAAGAAAATTGGCGTTTCAGAGAAATGTAATTTTCAAACCTATGTCACTGGTTCTATAATTTCTCATTTAAATGAAAGAAATTATGCTCCTTAGTCAGCTCCACGGCAAATTATTATAAACTGTCATTGTATGCAATTGTCCATTTTCTTTACGCCTTTACAATCATCCAAAATGAAAATGAAGATATTTTTGGCAGTTTGATGTATTACACGAGAATAGCTTTTTAAATCTTTAATTATTTAAAAAAATTTCATTTAAAACTAATTACTATTAGAAGCATTTTCATGCTTTAAGATGTCGATCCGTAAAGTATCATTATCACTACCACCATAAAAATCGGTTCCAAGGGAAGGCCTATTTGGTATTTGATTAGTCCATTTGCTTTTTCATGTCCAATAAATTTAAATTAATGCTTTCAAAACGATACATTACATTGGTCTTTTAACACGCATGCATGAAAAGTGCCTAATAACTCTAATAGATATCTTAATAACTTGCTAAATAATAACAATAACTCTAAAATAACTGCTAGATATCATAGCAAAGTTTGAGTGAAGATGAGTAATTCAAACTTTACTTGTCACCAGAAATATACATTCAATATCCGTCTGGTTGTTATCAGCATGAACAATTTGGTCATTGAAAGTGAGAAATGATTTCGAAATTCAAACAAACGCAGGGGCTACAGTAAATACATACAGACCGAATACTGCATTCCTCGAAAAACCTATCAACCAACACATAGCGGTGTTGATTGCCTCACACGAGTTACAATGATAAAATGTGTATTTATTTAGCTATGTGGTTGAACGATTCAGCGATAAAAGAAAACGCAACATATGATTTCAGATTTGTCTGTTCTCGTGATTTCAATATCCTGGAAGTTTGGATCAATAATGGGAATTAATAAAGCTATTAATGGGACTAAATCACGTTATTAATGGGACTAAATCAAGTTATTAAGGGGACTAAATCACGTTATCAATGGGACTAAATCACGTTATCAACGGGACTAAATCACGTTATCAACGGGACTAAATCACGTTATCAATGGGACTAAATCACGTTATTAATGGGACTAAATCACGTTATTAATGGGACTAAATGGGACTAAATCACGTTATTAATGGGACTAAATCACGTTATTAATGGGACTAAATCACGTTATCAATGGGACTAAATCACGTTATCAATGGGACTAAATCACGTTATTAATGGGACTAAATCACGTTATTAATGGGACTAAATCACGTTATTAATGGGACTAAATCACGTTATTAATGGGACTAAATCAAGTTATTAATGGGACTAAATCACGTTATTAATGGGACTAAATCACGTTATCAATGGGACTAAATCACGTTATTAATGGGACTAAATCACGTTATTAATGGGACTAAATCACGTTATTAATGGGACTAAATCACGTTATTAATGGGACTAAATCAAGTTATTAATGGGACTAAATCACGTTATTAATGGGACTAAATCACGTTATCAATGGGACTAAATCACGTTATTAATGGGACTAAATCACGTTATTAATGGGACTAAATCACGTTATTAATGGGACTAAATCACGTTATTAATGGGACTAAATCACGTTATTAATGGGACTAAATCACGTTATTAATGGGACTAAATCACGTTATTAATGGGACTAAATCACGTTATCAATCATATCATCTATACGAAAGAGAATTAGAAACGTCAGTGCAAATGGAAGAGTGGTCACGAGCAAAGAAAACAATTTTGCTTCTGGATAAGAAGGAAAAGATCGATACAAAATTATTAATACAATTTCAAAGAATTCCCGAATGACTTTTATATCAATATTGACCTAATTTTCAAGTTGTGCATTAATTTAGAATTTAATCTCAACACTGCTTATTGCAAAGAAGTAATCATTTTACAAAGTGTATGAAAAGGTCAAACTTGACGGAAGAAATAATCATGCAAATACACGGACCTAAATCTGTTCGATAGTCTTTGGTTTGGTTGATTTCTTGTTGTTAATATTAAGCCGTTTTTCATCAGATTATACGATGCAATATGCTGAATTTAGAAACACGGAAAAGAAGTATTATATTTACTACAATGATGAATGCGATAAAATAATAACAAATTAGGCTAGCATGCTTACATTTAATATTTAAATATTTATTATTATTTAATATTTAATATTTATGATAATTCGTGTCAGAAGCAATTAGGTTCTTAGGTGTTGACATTAGAATTGGAATTTTCAATGCCGAACAGAAACACATTTCTATTTCGATTGTAATCTCGCTGTGGTGACATGCTTTAGCTGTGAATAAGTGCGTATACTTGTAAATATTTCCGCTAGTACACTGGGTATTCATATTCTTATATTAATGCTGAGGTTCCAAGATTCAAGAGACAAAGACACCAAAGAGGTATCATAAGCACATGCTGAAGAAATGATTTAGTAGTTCAAATTCGTTCCTAAATTCCAAAAGCTTTATATAATAATAATAATAATAATAATAATAATAATAATAATAATAATAATACTAATAATAACTTCTGGTAAGTTTTGAGTGTCACAGTTTATCTATTTAATGCTCAAGTTTGAATAAACAATTTTCTTATCAAATCGATCGTTAAAGATTAAAATATTCTGTGGCTTAGTGATACGTATAAAATATCTGACATGGTTTCCAACCAAAGAAATTTTCTGTAGGTAATATGGTTGCATGCATCCATTGCAAGAAAAGTATGTTTTTAATGGAATCTTTAGTTTGCTTCTGTGTCCTAATGGTTAAAGCATCTGACTCAGTTTATAACCCCGGCTGAGTCATACCAATGACTTATAGAAAATGGTACTATCATCGGTAAGCGCTCAGCATTATTAAGTTAGTGTTAGGAGTGGTCGGCCTGGTATCAGGATAATGTGCATTGGTGGGACATGATGCTCTATGTCTGCAGCATGATGCCCCAGTGCTAAACATCACTATTAACTGCCACATTACGTATATTTTAGCGGTATTACTGAATAATTGGTAAAGTTATGTTAAAAATTCAAATCACTTACACACACACACACACACACACATACACACACACACACACACACATTTTAAATGATAAATAATATGAAAAGCATTTAGAACTGCTTAGGAAAACAATAAAAGATGATTGTGTTCCATAACAGTAACGCTTAAGTCAGTTATCAGTTTTTTTTTAGCATAGAATAAACGCGAATTATTTTATATAAACCAAATTATCAGTAAAAACCATTAACATAACCACGTTTAATATCTCTTGGTACTTATATACAAGTATACTTTAGTTTTATATATGGAGTTCAGATTCAGCGAAAGAGAAACTGAGTGTGCAAAGCGAAATCAACACACGAAGAGATAACTGTAATAAAATAGTAAGGAATATATTGTCTAGCACAATCATTTTTATGACGCTACACAATGCAAAGATTACTTAGTTTTCTCTTACATTTAGCCATACTGGTATGAAACTAAGTTTTCCCTTACATTAGACACACAACTATCAAAATTAGTCTTCCCTTACATCAAACGGACAGCAATGCAACTCAGTTGTCTCCTAATTAAGACAAGACAGTTATGAACTCAGTTGTCTCCTAGTTAAGACAAGACAGTTATGAACTCAGTTGTCTCCTAATTAAGACAAGACAGTTATGAACTCAGTTGTCTCCTAATTAAGACAAGACAGTTATGAACTCAGTTGTCTCCTAATTAAGACAAGACAGTTATGAACTCAGTTGTCTCCTAATTAAGACAAGACAGTTATGAACTCAGTTGTCTCCTAATTAAGACAAGACAGTTATGAACTCAGTTGTCTCCTAATTAAGACAAGACAGTTATGAACTCAGTTGTCTCCTAATTAAGACAAGACAGTTATGAACTCAGTTGTCTCCTAATTAAGACAAGACAGTTATGAACTCAGTTGTCTCCTAATTAAGACAAGACAGTTATGAACTCAGTTGTCTCCTAATTAAGACAAGACAGTTATGAACTCAGTTGTCTCCTAATTAAGACAAGACAGTTATGAACTCAGTTGTCTCCTAATTAAGACAAGACAGTTATGAACTCAGTTGTCTCCTAATTAAGACAAGACAGTTATGAACTCAGCGTTCTCTTAAATTAGACGGATAGCCATGAAAATACGTTTTCTTTTATTATAAATAGAAAGCTATAAAACGCACGTTTCCGTTACATTAGACAGTTAATTATGACATTCAGTTTTTCCTTAGGTTAAACAGAGAGCGATGCAACTCAGTTCAGTTTTCTCATGAATCAGACATGCGTCTACGAAACTCAGTTTTCTCCAAAGTCATGTAGTAGATTCTGAGAGTTAGTTTTCTGTAAAATTAGACAGATAAATACGAAACTCAGTTTTCTCTTAAATAAAAGACAGGCACTATGGAAATTCATTCTTTCATTAATCATACAGACACCCATAAAAATAAGTTTCTCTAAAGTTAGACAAAGATTACATTCAGTTTGTCCTTTTCGTTTAAATACGGCATGTTTAAATTTTATCTCTACTGGGTAGATTTATTTGTTTCCACGTTACCAGAAAATGTTTTAAGAAGAACTCATATAAATTATACACGATTAAGACGCTAGCAACATTAGACAAAAATATAGAAGATGCCAATTACAGATATAGTTTAAATAAATATAAAGCATGAAACGGAGCAGCACTTGCAATGTAAACTCATATTGTATTCACGAAGCTTCACATTATATTAGAAATGCACCAACTATCGAATACGAAAACGCATTGTTAACTTCAGTCTATAGCTATTTCAGCTAAAATGTCTTTTTTTCCATGCAGCTGGCATTAATGTGTGGTTATAAGGGACTTAAAGACTAATTAATTAATTAAGTTTAATTAATCTGCATTCCTTACCATAAAACAGCTTTATTCAAAAATTTAAAATCGTTCTTTAAAAGGTAATATCACAGCTTTCCGCAATAGGTGTAAAAACTAAATAAACCCAAGATTGCTCTCCGCTACGTGAAAGAGTCTTGTAGCTTTGATGCAGTTTTGCTTAAATTTCTAAGACGTCGTTATGCATCAGAGTGTTCCCAGCTTTTCAAATTTGTAGATTTGGAGCAAAGAATACTAAGAAGTGAAAAATTCAAACTTTGCATCACACATAAATGAATTTTGTATAACTCTGAGATGCTTCCTGTCTATCAGTTCTAGTCACGGACCAAAGTCTTTCAATCCAAAACCGTCATTTGTACGTCATGTGATGCACGAATGCTGCCTAGTCTGTTTATTTTCTTGTCGAAAAAGTCCACAAAACTCATATAAATCAACCTATGTATGATTATTACATTCATTTGTTGCACGAGCTAAAACGTACCAATACTCTTTCTGTTATTCGTTATTGTTTGTATTTCTTCAGCAGAGAGGTCCAGCTTCTAGCCAGACGAATTCCCTGTATAATTATATTTCTTACAATATTCGACCAAAACGTTGGGACGATAAAAATGTTTATTTTTCTAGATTGACCAGTTGCACATTTTGGTCAGTATTTGCATAATTCTAAAGTTACCAGTTATACATTTTGAACAGTATATTACTAATTATGTTTAGTTGTGAAAGTATGAACGTGTTGTCTTCTAAAAATTAGTAGAAATAATTAGCATTCCATAGTTTCTTTGGAATAATTGAGAGCAAATAACGATCCTAGATAGACTCGACATCCACGGCAAAACTAATTACATTAAATTTCATTATCATGATGGCAATTAAAGACCATACAATTTGGCTTCTTTGACAGTTAATTACAGCCAATCATAACAATTTGGCTTGTCTGACAGTTAATTACAGCCAATCATAACAATTTGGCTTGTCTGACAGTTAATTACAGCCAATCATAACAATTTGGCTTGTCTGACAGTTAATTACAGCCAATCATAACAATTTGGCTTGTCTGACAGTTAATTACAGCCAATCATAACAATTTGGCTGACAGTTAACTCAATATACTCATCTGATTATATTCATTTAAACTGACAACTTTTTGAAACTTTCATTCGAAATAGGACTAAGAGAATCGACAGTAGTGAATATGTATTCATGTTCACTCGGGACATCAAATGTTACTGTGAGGAAAATATCAAGAGCTATCAACTAGCTATTTTTGCTTTGGAAACATAATCGCTATTTAGCTCTCTCGGACTGAAAACTGAATTAACTGTGTTAACCAAATGTATTTTTCACTTTGTAAGGAAAATAACCAGAATGCAACATGTATATGCTAGACCTTGAGGTTAATAATTTCGTGCCACAAATGTATGAAGGTCAGTTCTGCGAACAATGACGTGTCAAGCCAGTTATTTGACATGGCCATAGGAACGCGTGATTGGCGCTTTATATTTGCCAAGCGAAAATGGATGGATGAGAGGAATATCAAGTGGGGGTCGTAAATCAACCCTTGACAGACTGCTGGGGATAGGGCAGTGTGTGATAATTAGGCGGGAAACTTGTTATTCTGAGAATTACAAGTAGGTTTAGTACATGAAACTTTTAGGGACCAGATGAACTGTACGAGACAGAGGGAAATACCGTAGTGCAGTTGGTCCGAGTCTCTGGGAGACAAAGAAAAAAAGTAAGAACAGAGGCAGAAGTTAGATGGACTTGAGGGAACTAGAGTACCAGTCCAGAGAAGCATAATACAGATGAATAGGAACACAGGATAGGAGGGAACTCTATCACACCAAGTTAGATGATGAAATGTCCGTTACTTGGTCGAGTGAAATACGAGTGATAGGGGTTTAAGTTTAATTTTATTTGAGAAATGACTGTTATTGAATGATATTAAATTGTTGTTTTTTTTAATTCCAAATTTTGTGTATTCATTAATTTAACTTTTCGGCACCGCTGACTGTGAGCTCGGAGCTTTGTAACACTCTATCACTTCTTAAATTTCTGACAAAAAAGAGCCAGTGTGGGTCTTCTGTAATAATTTAAAATAATATTGGGAGCACCCAACCCCAGCCTAAATAACGGAAACTCTCTACAGTATTTTTCGCTTAAACAAATGTTGTCGATTTTGTTATCATAAATTAAAGGTTTATAAAAGAGCAAAACACCGTAATCCGGTTTCTATCAAGCGAGTTATGGCAGTTGTCGTTCACTGTCGTTAGAGCATAAATGACTCAACAATTACTTTTAAATACGGTAATTTTATATTCCAGTATATGGTGTTGTCATATTTAAAAGGAACAATCTTATGTTAGTAGGAGCGTGAAACATCATTCGCAAATCAAATTTTCCAAATTGGTCAATGATATAACATGTGCTTAAATTCGTTTTACACATACAGGAGTTGTGCATTTCAAGAAATGTCTTTTTTATCAGTTCAACAATTGTTTACGTTATGTACTATCAGATCATGATTGCAGAAGAAAGTGCTGTCACTATTATTGCCTTTAATGGATATTGAAAACTCAGATTAAACCAACTGAACCATGATTATTTCTGATTATTTCGGGTCAGTTAAACGAAACAATCTGATAGCAGGATAATTGTCCTCATCGAATTATAATGTAGCAACCGTAGCGAGTCCTATGTGTATATTGAGGTAGACAAATATGATTCAGAGTTTGCTAAAAATTTCCTAAGGAAAGAAAATACTTTTACTTTTCAGACCTAAAAGAAGCGAACGTATCGATTTTACCTGCAACACTAAAATATAACTCTGATAAAGGTCGACAAATTGCTGGATCTTATATCGGCAAATATAAACTGTAATACGGTTTTTTGTATCTTCACTATGGCTAGACATGTAATTTAATTTTATCAAGATGATGTATAACTGACAGAAAATATATCGAATGTTTATAAATATCGGATGGTGTTACAAAATTTTATTTCCAGATCGAATGCCATCAGCGCATAGTGGTCATTGAGATGACGTTACAATTAAAAAATTTGTCTGAATGGTTGTGTCTGCAAATTAATAGATTTTATACCCATCAGCAGAGTGATTTCATTATCTCTTGATCTAAACAATGCAACTTTCAATAACTGATACCGCTATAATTTAATACTAAATAGAATGAGCAATGATTTGTATCGATTGTTCATTGGTGGCATGACGATCGGTGGTACGGCGAACTGTTATAGTCGGTTATTGTCTGTTATAGTCGTCTAATGACAACGTTTAGTCTAGTCTAATCATACGGGTGTTCTTTATTTTGGTATCGGTAGGTAATGCGCAGTGACGTTGGTTCATATACTACAAAGACGATACTAATTCCTGTCTGTATCTATTGCCTTTTGTGTCGTTCCTTAGCGTTAAATCGGGTTGGTAATAGTGGCGTGTCCGTTTCAAGGGAACGATACTAAGTGATTTGTTAAATAATAACCGTTTCACTCTAGCAAGAAGCTCACTTCTTGCCAAGGGTTTCAAGCAAACGAGATACCATTGCTACCATCTTTTGGGCCTTTGATTTAAGCAACAGTTGTTCATAATAAAAATGCTTCAAAGTATAATTAAAGAATAATGCACGTGCTTGCATAAAGTTCTTTCCAAATTGGAACATCAATGCAATATCATTTTGACTTAATTTGGACAACATTGTCAATTCATTATTTAGCAGAACATATGTATAAGTTCATAAAAATTACTTAAAATTTAAAGAATGCAAGAACATGATTGGTCAAAACGATAGTAACTGGTGGATGAAAGATGATAAAGATTACATAAACTTGCTAGTGCTGTAATTACGGTTGTTGGGAATGGAGTCCGCTCTGTCCATAAAACGTATGGAAATTGCATTAGTATAATGGGATACCTTTGTCTCAAAGGGAAAATACATTAAAGACACCCACCTTGGAATGCTGAGTTTCAAGGTTTTAAAAATCACACTGGGAACGTATAGCATCAAGGAAAAATGTATGTATGTATGTATGTATGTATGTATGTATGTATGTATGTATGTATGTATGTATGTATGTATGTATGTATGTATGTATGTATGTATGTATGTATGTATGTATGTATGTATGTATGTGTGTATGTACGTACGTAATGCACTTACCAGTCAAAAGGAATCATTTATCCGGCAACATTAATCTATAAGCGAATTTCACTGTTGCATTTGCCATATTTTCAAGACAGAAGAATAAAGTTTCAATGAATCCGTGAACTTGAAAGTTTAGTACGTGGTAACCTGTTAGGGTCCGTACTTGGAGGGTCTTATATGCACTGGGTTAATATTAAAATTACTAATTAGGGCAACACAAACATGTCACAAACAGTTTCACCTCCTCAAAAGAAAATGAGAGTTATATATGATAGTGACAGATCACTTATTACCCGTGAATAACCCAAGCACGGACACGCATGCTACATGTAACCTTTCGTTATAATAATACCAAAAGCCTATATACCACGACAGAGGCGTGGGCCCATTATCGTTTCATTGTTTACAATATAATTTTCTAAATTGGAACTGATGAAAATGACACATTTTATTGTAATAAATATTAACTATTTAGTGTTAATTTCATATAACATCCATATATTAAATGTGATATTACCTCAGTAGTATGAAACATTTTATGTTGTTATTGTTGTGACTCACGCATAAAACTGTGTACTTCGGATGACATGGTCTTCATTTACATATTTGTATTGTAAACAATTTCGCGTGAACTATATTGAACAAGTAAGAAGTTCATTTTTACAATAAAAGAAATTATTGGGTGAGAAAAAAAATCTATGTTGTGGTTTTGGACCTAGACAAGGAAATGTCAGTCGCGGGGGCTACATTATATGTCTCCCCACTCAGATAAACCTCATGGAGAGACACCAAATGTCAATCCATTTGAGATGTCCTTGTCTCGGTCCAAACCCCAACATAGATTCTATATGTACCTATACAACCTTATGACGCTATACAGTCCCAATATTCCACTTGTTCAGATCTCATTGAGGCTGCACGATGCCAGGATGATCTTTAAAACTTTGAGGCTAAACGTTCACCTATGGCGTGGGGTGGGGGCGGGTGCTGTAATGTTTTTTTTTCTCATTGAGATTAAGGTATCCCTTTATACTACAAATATCATTTACATTGGTCTTGTCAATCTATAAGGAAAGCCAACAGGAAGACAAATGTCGACATGCTTTATTAGATAAATCGTTTGCTGCTAATAATTAATTTGTGGACGTAGTTATAACGTAGTTATAACCATTTTAAGTTATATTACTGCGATGTCTGCAGTGTGGCAGTTTATGTCTGGTTCATCATACCACAGATTTTCATATGAATTGCGAAAAAACAATAGTGATGGATAAAATGTTGTGGGAACTAGTTTTCATATATTAGATTCCATGTTAACTAGTTTGGGATTGTGTTACTCATGTGCCGTCTATACTCGCTTATAAGACGAGTCCAACTGCAAACGACCGAAACAAAGATCTCCATAATGCCCCGGCAGGTCTGGATCTGTGATGTTTGTCAGGACTAATAAGTAGAACATACAAAATAGACCCTAATCTGCAAGCGCATTGTCTTACGGCAGATTTTGATCTTAGATGTTTGCTGTTAAATGAGACTTGTATGCGATTAAATTAGGTTCTTGTTAAATTACATTACGAAGATTTGTGTGGAACAATTTGTGAAATAACCTGATATTTATAAAAAAAACAAAACAACAAATAACTGAAATTAAGCATTTGATAAGTTCGTTAAAAGGAAATGAACTGCATAGCACAAATGGACAATTTGACAGTAAATTATAATTGCAATATTTCTTGAAATATACGAGCATCTTTTTATAAATTAAATATATCACCATCATCGAAAACCGTAAATGCAAGATGTTATTAACCGTTCTCTCATGGCCCAGTATTGCCAACATCATTTGGCAGTACCAATTTATATCAAATTTCTTTTCTACCAAAATATAGTACTAAATTAAGTCATCTACCAACAGAGATAGTTGAATAATGACTTAGTATAGACATCATTGTATTCCTATCAAGGGAGATAACTATCCAGATATTGCATGCAAAATTGAATGTAGTATTCATCTCGCTAGTCCTTTATCTTTGCTTCTTTGGGTTTTTTTTTTTTTACAGATGATCTGTTACTATACATTATTGTCCTTGTGACTAAGTAGAGAGCTCTAAACACTGGTCTGAATTACGGCCTGTTAGGAATGTACCCACTTACACAAGTATATAAACCCACTTTGCGTGTAATCTCTTGCTCAAACGGTAACTAAATGAGGACATATTCAATGTAGTCCACAAATTAATTTTTAGCAGCAAACGATTTATCTAAAAAAGCATGTCGACATTTGTCTTCCTGTTGGCTTTCCTTATAGATTGACAAGACCAATGTAAATGATATATATATATATATATATATATATATATATATATACTTACATACATACATACATATGATTTTGTCAAATGATGACATTGTCTCCAATCAAGTTGCCAGTTACATGAAATATTCCTACGAATTGGAATTATGAATTAGCTAAAGGTACGCCATTAGTTTACTTGCCATTTGCAAATGGCCGAATGTCTTACAATTTATAGATATATTTGAAGATTGAACTGTTATTGTTACCATGCACACGTCGATACAAACACATGTAAAAACTCAATGGCAATTTTCGGATACTTCGTCTGATATCAATTATTTCCGTGTTACGCGATTAAATAAAACCCCACAAATGGGAAAATAACTGATTCTCTTATTGTTATAGCGGGTTTATTTTCATGAGTCTCTTTTTGTTAACATGTGATTAATGTCATGAGTTTTGTAAGCAGTAAACTGAAAGAGTAATAATATTAGGTGACATTAACGGATATGTTTTTGTGACGAAGCGTGTTTTTTTTATAGCAGAGGGAAGCGCTATTTTTGTGATGTCTGTTCAACACAAACTATTTTAAAAAAATAAAACACGTAAGGTTTATTTTGTGCATCATAATGAATGCATAATTCAGGCTTTCAAATAATATATCAGAAAAATGTTTCATATAAATATTTGATTTTTATTTGACCTTATTGATATTAGTTGTTACAAACCATTTTTGAAACAAAAGATAGATAGGTAGGTTTAATGATATATATATATATATATATATATATATATATATATATATATATATATATATATATATATATATATATATATATATCTGTGTGTGTGTCTGTTCAACATAAACTATTTAAAAAAAATAAAACACGTAAGGTTTATTTTGTGCATCATACAACTCAACGTCTGTCACAGATCTCTTACTCTAATCTGGGCAGACAGGTGATGCTGTCTAAATGAATAAGCGACACAGGATTATATACCAAGTGGCTGAAATATTGGCCGAGATGATTACACTGGATTCCAACTTCCAGCCATTATTTTTCATCAAATGTCATCATCAACTGTATCGTTGACCAGATAGTCCTAATATAGTTGACACAATTTCATTTCGGACGGATGAAGCAAAAGTTTAGTTTGCTTCTAATGAGTCCGTCAACATATTTCACTCAACGTAATCCTTCAGTATATGTAGTTGGGATTAAATGTCTGATACAGTAAAACCTTCAGCCACATATATACTTTTATCTTTGATGCCTTATTCATTAATCTATCTCCTTGAGAATGAATTGCACTAAGCTTAACTTAAGTAAGGATTTCAAAGAACTATAATTTTCTTTTGTTCCTGTCTTTAGTTGAGAATATTGCGACATAATGATTTTATCAGCATACTATATATATATATATATATATATATATATATATATATATATATATATATATATATATATATATATATAGCATAATTGTATATCTATCTATGTCTGTGTGATATGCCTGTGGGTATGTAGGAATGGATAGATATATACACATTCAGACATATATAGGGATGTATGCTATGGCAGTAGGTACGTATGATTGGAAAGATATATACACAATCAGGCATATATAGGGATGTATGATATGCCTGTATGTACGTAGGAATGGAACTATATACACACAAGTAGACCTATATAGGTATGTGGTATATTCCTGCAGGTATGCAGGACGAATATATACGTAATAAGACACATGGGACTGCAATATATACCTGTATATCAGTAGGAATGGACAGATATATACAAAATTAAGCATCAGTTTGGTACATTAGAATGGATTGATATATATAAAATTATACGTTATACTTATACGGTATGTAGGTATAAAACAATGGACAGATATATACAAAATTAAACGTTATAATTATATGTAATGTACGTATACAAGAATGGACAGATAGAAAGAGAATTTTAGACATATTCAGGTCACTATGAGACAGCTGTAGGTAAGTAGGTATAAGTGGATAGATAGATTTATAAGTACAATTAAACAGTTTTGAGTATTTATTTGCTGAATCGTGTTCTCTTTAAAAATATTATGCTTGATATGTTTTACTTCCAATATAAATATATAATTATACAAAATGAAATGTCCATACAATACAAACATACACTGAAGGCTACTAGAATGTGACATTTGGTCAGTCCCACCTGACACAAACAAGAGATAATTTAAGTTATAAAGTTTTCATCTTTATAAAATGTAGGCGATTCTTACATTTTACTATGGATGTTTAAACTTTTAGAAGTTAAAGTTTAAATGGTGAAATGTATATGGTAGTATTAAGATGGCAAAGTTTAAATGGTAAAGTTTATAACGTAACGTTATGATGGCAAAGTGTAGAAGGTAACGTTATGATGGCAAAGTTTAGATGGTAAAGTTTAGAAGGTAACGTTACGATGGCAAAGTAGTGATGCAAGAGTTTATATGGCAATGTTAATATGGCAAAGTTCAGATGATAAAATTTAGATGGTAACTTTACGATGGCAACATTTAGATGGTAACTTTCCGATGGCAAAGTTTAGATGGTAAAGTTATGATGGCAAAGTTTAGAAGGTAATGTTATGATGGTAAATTTTAGATGGTAAAGTTACGATGGCAAAGTTTAGATGGTAAAGTTACGATGGCAAAGTTTAGATGTTAAAGATACGATGGCAAAGTTTAGATGGTAAAGTTATGATGGCAAAGTTTAGAAGGTAACGTTATGATGGCAACATTTAGATGGTAAAGTTTAGATGGTAAAGTTATGATGGCAACATTTAAATGGTAAAGTTTAGATGGTAACTTTTCGATGGCAACATTTAGATGGTAACGTTATGATGGCAACGTTACGATGGCAAAGTTACGATGGTAAAGTTACGATGGCAAAGTTTAGATGGTAAAATTACGATGGCAAAGTTTAGATGGTAAAGCTTAGATGGTAAAGTTTTGGTGTTATAAATTATAAGTAGAGAGTGGTTCATTTAAATTTAATTTCACGCGTCTCATCATTAAATATTAAATTTCAGTGATTCATGTCTATATCGATGGTCAACAAAATGAGATATATTTTAATACACACATGAAGACATAACGGACTTGTAGGGCTGCTAGGCACAATAAATAACTTTGGACGATTGTGATTGGCGCATGTGGCGTACGGTTGTATCTCCAGTTGTCAATGTTGATCCAAATTTGTCTTTTTGGTCGTTGTATTTTGGCGTCGTTTAAGTCCTCGTAGATTTTTTTAGCGTATTATATTCGTTGTCTAAGATAAAGAGTTAGGTTCTGATGTAAATATCTTCACATCAAGTCTCCAGCTATGAGTAATTCCACTGTCAAACTACTTGTGTAAGTGCGAATCGCAATTGAGCGTTTCTAATGTGTTGTTAAGTATAATTCGAACTATTCGTGTGTTTGGCACACACACTTACGACCAAAATGTTTCCAATCAATCTTTGCGTAAGATCAATGCGTCTCAAGTGTATAAATACCAGTCGTGTGCCGTGTTGTTGCAGACACATCCTGACCAGCAGAAACTATATGCGATACTAATAATGAAGACTTTGTATAGCGCCTAAGCTTTAGAAGCTTTAACCGCTTTACAATATCTATAATGATATGACTACAAAAAACAAAACAAACCCCATGCAGTTGGAAAACAAAAGAAAATGCTAAACACATTTAAGGTGGAAAACAAGTTTATGTCTTAAAGTTTGTTTTTTTCAGTCGAACAGTTGAGTTTTAAGAGCACTCTTGAAAGGGATCACTGTGTCCTTGTGTCTAATTTCAATAAGTAATAATTCATTCCACGTTGCTGGGCCTGGTATGCAAAAGAATGCTATCCATATGACTGTTTTCATAGTGTGAATAATGAGTATACGAGGAGTGAAAGTATCTTGCTGGTGTGTACACATGGATGAGGCCGGATAGGTATTCTGGACTGGAATCCGCCAGTATACCGTAGCACAGAGAACAAAGTTTGTATTTGATTCTGGATCGAATGGATAGCCAGTGTAGGGTAGAAAGTGTGCTCTGATCGTGGTACTCTAAGAATGATCCGAGCAGCTGTGTTTTGAACGTTTTGAAGTTTTTGGAGTAGATATTGAGACGATCCAGACAGCATTGAGTTACAATAGTCCAGTCTTGAAAGTACTAATGAACACTCAAGTGTTTAAGTGGCATCAACTGAAAGATATTTGCGAATGGAACTGATGCGTGTCAGTTTAGGATATGAAGCCTTGACTATGTTCATGACATCTAGGTTTCGTACTGACGGTGTGAATTTAATATTGGTGTTGCTGATATTTGTTGTTTGAGGTAAAGGATGTGAATGAGAAAGTCTTTGTGTTCTGATCAGAATGGCCTTAGTTTTATCATCATTCATCTGCAGCTTGTTACATGTAATCTATGATTTTACACCAGAAATGCATCTCTCTACTCTTTGGATGGTAGTTTCAACTTCAGTAGGGTGGATAGATTTGTATATTTGGGTGTTATCAGCGTACAATTGGTGAGACACTGGATGATGATCTATGACACGTAAGAGCGAATGAGTCTATATAATGAAGGGAATAGGTTCGAGAACAGGTCCAAGAACAGACCCTTGTGAAACACCAGAACATAGGTCAACTGGGCTGGAGTGTATTCAATTTGCAGATACAATATGTGTCCTGTCGACTAAGTAGGACTTGAACCACGGTAAGGCTGTATTGTGAATGTTCAATACATGCTGGAGATGGTGAAGTAATATATCATGGTCTATTGTTTTAAATGCTGAAGACAAATCAAGTAGGGAGTGGACAGTAATCATTCCGCTTTCCAAAGCAGGGAGAATGTCATTAACTACTTTTACAAGAGTAGTTTACGTACTGTGGCAAGGTGCTACAAAGACTGGTTGAATTCAGATGAGATAAAAGTTAGTTTAGAACAACTGTTTCTAGGATGTTGTATATTAGCGAGAGATTATAGACTGGGATGAAGTTTTTTAAATCGTTATTATGGTCGAGTGCTGGTTTCTTTAGCAGATGCTTTACAATGGCAGTTTTGAAAAATAATGGGAATTCCCGGGATGAGAGAGATATTAATAACATAAGTTAGTGAAGGCAATATTGGATCTATACAAATAAGCAGCAGTGATGTTGAAATTGGAAAACGTTCACATGAGTTTGGTGCACTTTTCATCACGATTGTCCGTACTAAATCCATATCGACAGGTTCAAATGCTTCTAACTGTGGTCTCTGAAATTCTGTATCGTAACTGTGTGGTGACGACGCGTCAATTGAAATTTTGTGTGGTCAAGATTATCTCCAATGGTTTGTACCATGTCATGGAAGAAATTTGCAAACGGGCCCAGAAGGTCTGCTGGATGGAAAGTAGTTGGACGTGGTGTACATTTGTTGTTTTGTTAGTTATGTCGACGAGCTCTTTGCAGTTGGAGCTCTCCGTGATCTTAGTTCTGTAGTGGGATAATTTCTCTAAATGGACCATGTGTGTGACGTTCTTCTTAGCGGCTTAATAGATTTGTTTATTAATGGTAGGTCTGGAGGACAGCGAAAGTCTTTTTTGGCGATGTATTTTAGCAGTGCGAAGCTGGTCCCTATCACTGCTATTCCGCAGATAACACTTTTGATTTGATACTCTGCACTTGGAAGCTGGGGCATGTTTTTCAAGCAATGAACGCAGGCAATTATTGAGTTGTTCTTCTGTAGTAGGTAAGCAAGTTGTTAGGTTTGCTTTAATGTCATAAGTTAGTTTGATTCTATTTATCATACGGAGGTTTCTCTTAGTAGCAAACACATGTGGAGGGTTAGGGACTGATACGTCCAGATGGCATATAGTGCAGAGGTGATCTGATACACGTTCGTGGGATACAAGGGTGGACCGTAGAATATTATCTTCTGGTTTATGAATAATCCAGTCTAAAACGTGGCCATGTGTATGGGTGGGTTGGTTAACTGACTGTTTAAGGTTGAAATATGGATGGAATCTAGCAGTTTTGATCTGTATGTGTTTCCAGAACAGTCAAAGGGAAGGTTGAAATCTCCAAGAATAATTTGGTTGCCACCTATTGAATATCCATACTTCAGGAGATTCTGGATATGCCCCAAAAAGAGAAATTTCAGCTTGTTTTTTTCTACTAGACGGGCGGTCGAGACAGAAACAAATGGACTGACCTTTGTTTCAGTGCGAGAGTGGTTTGGACTAGTTCTAACGATGTGTGCCATAAATTGAAGGTTGTGTTTTATTTAAGATAGTTTATCATGGCATTCTTTGTGATGACAGCAATTCTACCTCACGGAGAGTGACGGGTGTACGACTTGATGGAGTAACCGGTGGGTGTTACATCCGCGAACCTGGGCGCATCGCCTGACTTTTTTTAGATATGTTTCTGTCAGGACAGAAGACGTCGATACTCTGATCCTTGATCAAATTAACTATTTCTGCGAGCTTTCCGGTGGTCCTACTGATTGGGCGTTGAATAATGCAATACGCAGTGGTATCTCCGGGATAGCTGACATAACGGTTGACGATTTAATAGGGATTTGTTTAGTTTGGTAAAGTCTAAGTTGTTACGTTACGATGGAAAAGTTTAGATGTTAAAAATTTAAATGCTAAGGTTTTAAGGTTTAGATTTTAACATTTATATGCTAATGTTTAGATGGTAAAGCTTATATGGCATCATATTGTGAGTAACAGTAAACATATGTCGGCCGTGAATGCAATGTATCTTTAAAGTATGATTAATATTTTCAGAATATAATAAATGATTGTTTATCAAATATATACGATTGAAATCAAAATGCACAGTAAGACAATGTTTCATTTCGGACAAAACCAAGATTGCAAATTCGTACCAAAATCAAATGCAACTTACATAAAACCATTATGAGGTTTATATAATGGATTAAATGGTATTCAAAACTGAAACAATTCTTCTAGCATCGTCTCTATCTGGTTCCAATATTTTGTCATACGCAAATATAGTCAATTGTGTGCGACGACAAATATTATTAAAACCATTCCACCCTGAAATGACAATCAGACATTACTGCATTCTTATGTTAGCTTGCGGTTGCTGTAACATACCGAGAAAAAAAAAGAGTTCAAGAAATTAATCTAGTCAGTGTAAAAAAAAGTACTTAAGATCGTCTTACCTCTCATTTGTTTAACAAGATGGATGAGTAGGAAAGCTACATAAAAACCGAGCACATATTGTAGATACCTAATGAGTAGGAAAGACTACATAATGACAGACTGTATACTGTAGATACCTAATGAGTTGGAAAGGCTATATAAAGACCTAGTGCACACTGTCGACACCTAATGAGTAGGAAAGGCTACGTAAGGACCGAGTGATACTGTCGACACCTAAGGAATAGGAAAGACTACATAAAGACCGAGTGCATACATTAGATACCTAATGAATAGGAAATACTACATAAAGACCGAGTGCATACTGTATATATCTAATGAATAGGAAATACTACATAAAGACCGAGTGCATACATTAGATACCTAATGAATAGGAAAGACTACATAAAGACCGAGTGCATGCATTAGATACCTAGTGAACAGGAAAGACTACATAAAGACCGAGTGCATGCATTAGATACGTAGTGAACAGGAAAGACTACATAAAGACCGAGTGCATGCATTAGATACGTAGTGAACAGGAAAGACTACATAAAGACCGAGTGCATGCATTAGATACATAGTGAACAGGAAAGACAGTACATACTGTAAATACCTAATGATAACGTAAAAGGATTTGTATGTATTTGTTTTTTCTGAGTTGAAAAATCTGTAATGCTATTTGAACCGTTTCATTTGATTAAAAAGGCAAAAATAAATATTTGGAAAACACTGAAAATATGTCATGGTTGTTGTACTAAAAAAAATTACTACTATTTAAATACTAGTCGAACATTTGCTATTTAAACGCTAGTTGAAAACTTACTATATAAACACTGCTTGAAAATTTACTATTTAAATACTACTTGCAAGCTTATCATTTAAACACTTTTTGTAAACTTACTATTTAACACTTATTATATGTTTTAAGTATACGTTTGTCTGTAGAAAAAGAAAACGAGAATGAAGATAAGATAGAAAGGAAAGTTTAAGCTTTAAAATAAATTGTAAAGTACATGATGCTTTAACTCTAAAAGCTTTAGTAATTTAATTGAGGGCTGGCTTCATCAATTAGTAATTTAATTGAGGACTGGCTTCATCAATTAGTAATTTAATTGAGGGATGGCTTCATTAATTGGTAATTTAATTGAGGGCATTCTTTTATAGTTTAGTTCCTTATATTCTTCATTGTCCATCTGTGCACATAGATTTAAGCACATCGGTACATTAATGACTACATTGTGTGGAGCACGGCTGCTAATTTAGCAAAACTA
Organism: Unio pictorum; assembly: GCA_030141615.1. Classification (NCBI taxonomy): domain Eukaryota; kingdom Metazoa; phylum Mollusca; class Bivalvia; order Unionida; family Unionidae; genus Unio; species Unio pictorum. The sequence goes on from JARLTB010000025.1 coordinate 5,310,334, forward strand.
TAAAATGGATTGCAGAAGTATTAAGATAAGCGCTTCCAATTAGGAGTAAATAACATGAGCAGCAAAATAAAATATACAGGTAGATATGCTACAACTGCATGAATATGACGAAGTTTTCTGTAATCTCAGTTCCCATATCATTTTATATGAAGCGTTGTTTACGTCAACGCTTTATACCATATTAATCTCAACATAAAGCCCTCACACAAAAAACATGTGATATCCGGTAAACATTTGCAATTCCCTGATTGAAATCGTCGTTTAGATGTTAAAACAATGTAATCCTTCCTACATCCAACACTCATCCCTTTTACAAGCCAATCTACATTAAGAAATTACAGCATTTTGCTTGGACAATCTGTTCCACCGGTCGTTTTTAAAGGCTAGGGTCATATGCCGAGCAAAGGGATGCCACTCAAATTTGCATTTTAAATCACGTTATTCCTTATCTTTTTCAACATTACGCTTAAGTATGCCATGTGTTGTTTTAGCATCCGTTGTTCTTGTTTTCTACACATTTCGATCTTTCAAAAGCTATACTACCAAGTTCCTTAGATTACTGACATAACCCGATCCGACATTCAGCATTAGAATGCAATATGAGAGTCGACGACTATTTGCTAGCCAAGGTAGGACTACATATTCTGGTGAAGGATGAAGAGAGCAATATTGTAAACTACGTACTGTCTACATTCGAATGCTTTGTTCATGAAATCCGCCGAGACGATGACAGAAAAATGAATACAATTGTAGTTATAAGGATGACATGATCATTTTTAGATACAATTTTTAGATATGTTTATCGATGTTTAAATTATTACCTAATCACTCACAAAGTTAACATAAAACCTTTCGACTTTATTTGCTTGGAGAGTGGTTAGGAGAAATGTACACAATTATATACCCGGCCATGAGGATTCAATCATATAGCAAAACATACCGGTAGCACATGGAAAAACCTCGAAACATACATTTCATATGCAGGGTTTGTCATTAGGTATGTATGCAGGGTTTGTAATTATGTACATATGCAGGGTTTTAATTAGGTACGTATGCAGGGTTTGTAATTAGGTACACATGCAGGGTTTGTAAATAGGTATATACGCAGGTTTGTAATTAGGTATGTATGCAGAGTTTGTAATTAGGTATGCATACAGGGTTTATAATTAGGTATATAAGCAGGATTTGTTCCTAGGTATGTATACAGGGTTTGTAATTAGGTATATACGCAGGGTTTGTAATTAGGTATACATACAGGGTTTGTAATTTTTATATACCACGATTTGGAAACGTTGGATGAGGTCCTAAGAGATATGCTCTATAACTGTAGCTCCTATTTCCTCCAATGACGTCAACAGGAATAAACTTCACAATACAGACCGATAAGGTTTCCATTTCAAAGGTTTCTGTGAGATAAAATAAAGTTATTTTGTTCTTGTTCCGTGTGTTGTCAACGTGGGTTTCCATGGTTATTAAGCATGCAAGAAAGACTCTGACTCAGTTATTGTCTACAGATGTTATAAAGTTTCATCTTTTATTATCACATTTAGACATCTTTTATTATCACATTTAGACATCGTTTATTATCACATTTAGACATCTTTTATTATCACATTTAGACATCTTTTATTATCACATTTAGACATCTTTTATTATCACATTTAGACATCTTTTATTATCACATTTAGACATCTTTTATTATCACATTTAGACATCTTTTATTATCACATTTAGACATGCGAAATAGGAATTGTTCGCTTGGATATAATATTTAAAGACATGTTAAATGCAAATCGTCTGAATTATTTATTCCAAAGTAAAATTTAAAGACCTGCGAAATGCGACTCGCTTGAGTGATTTATGCCAATATAATATTCAAAGACATGCAAAATGCTATTCGCTTGAGTGATTTATTCCAATGTAATTTTAAAGACATGTGAAATGCAAATCGTTTGAGTGATGAATTCCAATATAATATTTAAAGACATTTGAAATACGACTCGTTAAATCAACTATATTATAAGATACGCGAAATGCGACTTGCTCGAATGATTTATTCGAAAATACTATTTTAGACACGTGAAATACGACTCGTTTAATCGATTATAAATATATATGACATGTGAAATGCAATTCGTGTGAGTGATGTATTCGAATGAGTGATGTATTAAAGTAGAATCATTATAAGTTCCCCTTTTGCTATATTAAATTCAACTGCTAACAAGTCTCCAATGTGAGACATAAAAATGCTACAAGAAGTATGCATATATTTTATGTAAAATTTTGCAGATGTTTCCCACCGCTCCAGCAGCAGCAAATTAGGCTGCACGTGTTCTTATTGGTTTCTAGATTTCCCACAGTAGACCCCGAAGTCTATCCGGTATTTATATTAACTGACATTATTGAGAAAATATATTATTTAATGGTTGTTGTAACAAGATAACCGGGTGGGATTTCCGGATTCACAACAGAACACTTTGACGATAATATAAATACAATGTTTAATAATGAATGACTTGAAGGAGCAATTGATTATGAATCTAATGGACCGCATACAGGTAGCTAAAACCTACATGGATAGCCAATTAAATTACACAATAAGTACAATTAAACTCTTGATTAACAACATAGAAAGAAAAATACAGAGTTTCATTTGGAACAACAAAATACACTATCTAAAAAAACAACAACATATATAAACAACCTAAGGACAAAGGAGGATTAGCCTTTCTTAACCTTAGCTTAAAAGTAAAATCTATTATTTTAGATAGACAGGTTTAACAATCTAAGTAACAAACCTAAACTACCGTTGGAGGATATATATATATATATATATATATATATATATATATATATATATATGGTCGTTGATATGACATAATTAACCATATATATATATATATATATATATATATATATATATATATATATATATATCCTCCAACGGTAGTTTAGGTTTGTTACTTATATATATATATATATATATATATATATATATATATATATATATATATATATATATATATATATATATATATATGGTTAATTATGTCATATCAACGACCATATATATATATATATATATATATATATATATATATATATATATATATATATATATATATATATATATATATATATATAGATATAATGATTTCACAAAATTATTTAAACCTCAAGGTATATGCCGGAGAATATCAGATTTACTTTATAAATATAGGGACAGTAACAATAAAGGGGATTCTAGGAATAAAATATATGATCTAATGATCGAAAATATATATCAAGATAAACATAAAGTGGAAGTTAAACACTCTTATTTAAAATGGAACGATATATGGAAAAGTTATGCATGCATAATGTCACATTCTGTTCATGTTATACTTTTTTTTTCTAGATGAACACTGGCTGACTGGAGAAGCAGCTTTCAACAGGCACATACTCATACATCTACCACGCTGTCGTTTATGCAAGAATCATGTCGATTCTAAACAAACACTTTATTTTAAAATGTAGTGCAAGAGAAAATTATAAGAGAAGATTTAACAACAACAATAATTATTTAATATTGGAAAATAAATGATACATAATTTGTATTTACAATTAATATTGATGATAAATTAATATATAACAAATTAATAAAATATATTAACTCCATAATGAAAATTAAAAGAGAAGATCTTTAGTAATTTTTTTGCACAGCTAAAGAGGTCCTTGTATAGGAATATATAACTTTCCTCAATCTTTCTATGCTCTAAAATGCTTCCAACCTAAAATAAATATAAATCAAAGAAGCCAGTTCGTACAAATAAAAAATCAAAGGGCATAAGCTCACAAACAATATATCAATAAACAAATAGCACACACCGGACACTATAGATCCCTTGGCAAGGATCACTGAAATAAATAACTCCCTAACCAGCCTGGGTAAAGGAGTAGTAGAACACCAGAATAGGGCAGTGTAAAACACTAAATCAAAATTATTAAAATAAATTGAATTTTAAAAAAAATACAAACCGTGTATATATACTAACCCTAACCCTAACCCTAACCCTCTCTCTCTCTCTCTCTCATTGGGGGAACTCCCATATTGTTTCAAAACTCCCATCGTAAAGTCTTTGCTGAAGAAACCAACACCAGACCATAACGATTTAAAGAACTACCGCCCCATTTCTAAACTCCTATTCATATAAAAATCTTAGAAAAAGGTTGTTCTAACCCAACTTGTATCTCATTTGAATTCAGTCTTTTTAGCAATGTACAGTCTGCATATTGCCGTTGCCACAATATGAATCTACTCTTCTGAAGATATTTAATGACATTCTCTCTGCTTTGGATATTGGAAAGATTACAGTCCTCACCCTCCTTTGATTTGTCTGTAGCATTTGACACAACATACCATGATGTATTACTTAACCGTCTCTAGCAATGAATTTGGCATTCAGAAGATAGCCTTACAGTGGTTCAAGTCATACTTAGTCAACAGGACACAAATTGTGTCTGCAAATGAAATACATCCTAGTTCAGCTGATCTATATTGTGGTGTTCTACAGGGGTCTGTTCTTGGACCTTTTCTCTTTATTCTGAACACTCAGCCGTGCGCACAAGTAGATTGCTAACTGGCAAGACGTTCGGTAATATAAAGAGCTTTACCTATAGTAAGGTACGTATGCACAAATAGTGTCTGTGTTTGTACACAGCCATACCCCCCCTCCAGTACATGTATTAAATATATAATAGAATTTATACCATTCCGTGACAGTTTTTAAAAACAATCACCAAAAAATCATGCCTCCCTAACCAACCGTAACAACAGTTTAACGTAAACGGAACATGGAAGTCTCAAAGCGGACGTATCTTTCATCTGCACTTAATATTTTATAAAGTTCTAAAGATAAACGCAATATTCTATATCCACAAAACATATCGAAGTATGATTTAAATGAAGAACTATGTATTCGGCCTAATTTGATTGTTGTGACTTACATAACATCGCAAAAACCTAGTGACAAGTCACTGAATGGTGTAGTTTTCAAGCTTGTGAAAAATGCGGATTAGAATCATACAACTGTTTGAATTAACTGATTTGAAATAGGTTAAAGTAATCAGTTTGTATATAAAAGTGATATGTCATTATGCGGGGTCTCCTACAATTTTTTAAAATAAATTAACGTTTATATAAAGTGAAGTTCAAATGTTTGGGTTTTGGTTTCCCCTTCTTGTAAGTCAAACATGTGTGCTACATATGAACAAATCAGTTTTTCTGGGGGATAAAACATCTGTTTCATTTATTTCTACTTTTACTTTGTTTTGCCATAAGAAGATAATGTTTTCTATCATAATGTATGTATGTATGTATGTATGTATGTATGTATGTATGTATGTATGTATGTATGTATGTATGTGTGTGTGTGTGTGTGTGTGTGTGTGTGTGTGTGTGTGTGTGTGTGTGTGCGTGCGTGCGTGCGTGCGTGCGTGCGTGCGTGCGTGCGTGCGTGCGTGCGTGTGTGTGTGTGCGTGCGTGCGTGCGTATTCAGATAAAGTTTATAAGCTTAGAAACAAATTCTTAAATTACATTTAATTGAAGAGAGAGAGAGAGAGAGAGAGAGAGAGAGAGAGAGAGAGAGAGAGAATGCTATCAAAGGCTTCAAGTATGAAGCATGGTCGTATTTAAGTACACCAACCCTGTTCTGTTGACATTTACCGCGTATTCTCTCTCTCTCTCTCTCTCTCTCTCTCTCTCTCTCTCTCTCTCTCTCTCTCTCTCTCTCTCTCTCTCTCTCTCTCTCTCTGAATGTAATTTAAGAATTTGCTTCTAAGCTTATAAATTTTATCTGGTACATTAACTTTCATTGACCAGGCCTATACTGGTAAATTATCACTATTCAGTTTTCTTTTAAAAATTAGCAAGGCAGATAATTGGAAACAGAAAATAGCACCCAACAGGTTGCATACATGACTTAACATAATGCATTGTTATCGACGTCTGCGTATATTTATGAAGAAAAGAGAATGATTGCAATTTTTTCTCAATTTTTGCTGACGGTTTCTTCAAAAGCACGTATTATTAATTATTTATTATATCAATTTGAAACATTTGTTACTGTTTTAGAACATATGATATGCTGATTGTTTCTACTCATCGAATGCATTGGACATTACTTCAGAAGCATTTTATATGGAAATTAAAGTAAAATATATTGAATTTATTCCTGTTTTGTGATAATGACAAATAACCGAGACATTAGTATAGTAATATTTCTCATACGTGTACTTGTAGTAAAGTAATATGTCTCTTACTTGCACTAGTGGTAGAGTAATATTTCTCATACTTGTACTGGTAGTAGAATAACATTTCTTATACTAGTACGGTATTCGAGTAATGTTTCTAAAACGTTTGCTGGTAGCAGAGTAATATTTCTCATACTTGTACTGGTAGAAAAGTAATATGTCTCATATTTGTAAGGTAGTCGAGTAATAGTTCTAATACTTGTATGGTAGTCGAGTAATATATCTCATACTTGTTCTGGTAGTAGAATACTATTTCTTATACTTGTACTGGTAGCAGAGTAATGTTTCTCATACGTGTACTGGTAGAAAAGTAATATGTCTCATACTTGTAAGGTAGTCGAGTAATATTTCTCACACTTGTAGGATAGTCGAGTAATGTGTCTCATACTTGTACTGTTAGCAGAGTAATATTTCTCATACGTGTAATGGTATTTGAGTGATATGTCTTAAGTTGTACTGGTAGTAGAGTAATATTTCTCATATTTGCACTGATTATAGAGTAATATGTCTCATACCTGTACTGGTAGTAGATTAATATTCTCATCCTTGTTCTGGTAGTAGACTAATCGGTCTCATACATGTACCGGTAGCCCAGTAATATTTCTCATACCTGTACTGTTAGCCGAGTAATATTTCTCATACATGTACCGGTAGCCCAGTAATATTTCTCATACCTGTACTGTTAGCCGAGTAATATTTCTCATATCTGTACCGGTAGCCCAGTAATATTTCTCATACCTGTACTGTTAGCCGAGTAATATATCTCATACATGTACTGGTAGTAGAGTAATATTTCTCATGCTTTTACGGCCGTCGAGTAATATTTCTCATACCTGTACTGGTAGCCGAGTAATATTTCTCATACATGTACTGGTAGTAGAGTAATACTTCTCATACTTTTACGGCCATCGAGCAATATTTCTTATACTTGTACTGGTAAGATGTCTCATACTGGTTTCCGTTTCGTGCCTATAACATTTAAATAAACGTTGTTAGAGTATGCATTATATTCGCCCACATATAAATAAATACAAATGCAACGATATAAATGGACCATCACCCTAAATTATATCATTGTCAATATTACAATTTCAGAAAGAAATTGTTTTCTCTCCTATAGAGAAATAATTTGTAATTTAGCCTGGGGTTTTATGTTCAGTTTGAATCATTTAAAACAGGCCTACAAATTGACAATAATTTCAAAAATTGATGGTCAGTTAGAATTCATGTTTCGGGTTTCTACAAACTAATTCAGTTATACTGATAGATGTGTATGTCTGGAACTCGTTACTTGAAATTCATTTTCTGAAATGAAATTTAGGCTGTCATGTTAACATTTTGTAAACAAGCTATGGGAATTTTGTGATGTTTCTGTTAATTTCCGCCGTATTTCTTCCAACCGTGCTGCGGCGCATGTGTGAGCAATATTGAACGTCCAGACGTATTGGATGAATAATTAGGGTAAAGTTTGGACTACATGTACGTCCACCCGTAATCGATGAATAATTAGTATATAGTTTAGACTATGTGTACGTCCACATGTATTGAATGAATAAATATGTAAATTTCGGACTATATATACTGTTTTCTTTCTTCTCTTTAGACAAATCAGTGGTATCGTGTCTTCTAGAAAGACTTCCAAGATAAGATTTACCAGTTATGTAGTGTATAAAACCAACATAATGGTTCTCTTCAAATTCTTTCCTTCAGCTTGCACCTTAGAATATTAAAGTCATATTATAACTGTTTAGCTCATGGAAAACAATGAGGCGAACAACATTTACACGGAAAACAATGAGGCGAACAACATTTACATTAGTATGTGTATTTTATACTGGAGATGAATATATAAAGGTATCAAACGTGAGTAAACTGACGCATTTTATCAATGTCACAACTATTCATTGTCATACTCGTTTTCAAAACCTCTATTAGTTTCATCCTAAATAACTAAATCATTTTTTCATATACCATTTTGTATCAAATCACTTTATTGCCGAATCAGACACAAATAAAAGACCGTCTACATTTTAAATAGATTTAAAAATCTTCATTAGGTCATTGAATCTGCTCAAACATTTATCAGTTTTGTCATTATCACCTTTAAACAATATAAACAATGATATACACAATGACGTCTTTTACCCTACAGAAAAATGGCAAAGAAAGTTTTAGGCGATGAGAAAGAGTTTTTGGATCTTACACCGTCAAGTTACTACACCAAATCGTCCCCACGCCACTTCAGAGGAGATGGAATCCCTGTCATCGCAAATAACTACATACGTGTCTGTCTTAACTACACTACAACTTCAAGTTAGAACATAAAACTTTTAAACTTGTCCAAACCCCACTCACGATGTGCCTACCGTCCTCTATCTAGTCGAAAATAAAAGCTTAATAAATCTCTTGTTTGGAGCAGTTCTCTAACCTCCTGGCGTATAGAAATTTGTTAGGTGGTAACCTGATTAATATTCTTGCTTCAACTTTCACTTTGACTGTTCTGGAAATCCATAAACATAAAAATACCTAGTTTATTGTAACACGTTAGACTTCAAGTAGTCTGTTATCCAACCCACCCAATGCGTCAAATGAGATTTCAACGTATCAGTCCCAAATTACAGCAGAAACATAAAAACATCAAAATACGGCTGCTCGGGTGTTGCCAGAACAATATACCTATCTGACGTCAAGCATGTCAATACCCCATCTAGAAACTCACGCTCTTCTACCGACATTAGCTTTCTCACTGTTCCCGCTGTTAAGACGATAGCCGTTGGGAGAACATTTTGTGTGTACTAGGGTCCGGCTAAGTGGAACGAATTTTACATAGATCTTAGACACAAGGCACTGTGATCTCATTCAAGAGTGCTCTTACAAATAACATATGTTGATTACAAGATTATCCTTAAAAACCTAATGTTTATTTTTTAATTATTGCCAGTGTATTTTGCTTTGTAATTTCATGTGTTTGCTTTGTAATCTTGTCGTTGTATGCATTTATGTGTTATTTAAAATTGTAAAGCCCGTAAAGCTTTCAAAGAGTAGATGCTGCATTTTAGTTAACATTAATAATAATAATACTAATACTACTACTACTACTAATAATAATAAACTACTACTACTACTACTACTACTACTACTACTACTACTACTACTACTACTACTACTACTACTACTACTACTACTACTACTACTACTACTACTAATTATAATAGCCATAAAAATCTTCCAAAAACAATTTTGGTGTTGGGCTAGAAAAAAATGATTCCCCTTTTTCACATAACATCTTTTTCAAATCTAAGATGAAACGTAAATCGGTTATCAATAAATCGATAACAAATATCGTGTCGCATCACTCTTGCATCTGATAAGTTAAATGGGTCTTGGCTGTTTGTTTAATGTATTACATGGGCTTTTGGGATAGGATGTTTGCCACAATACGTATGAAGATGAAAGGCTCTGTCATATATTCTTCGTCGCTTGTATTCTCGGTGGCCAAATTTCCAGTTGCCTAGGATACAAATATCATCGGAACATATATGAGCAGAGCACAAAATGTTTTCTGAGGTCGGGACGACTGGCTATGTCAACAAAGTTTGATAGCTTTAAAACGATTGATAGGGAATGTTTTAAGGTATCATTTGTAGAGAATCATTATAGGACAGTAGCCACTGCCAGAAATGGATTTTACAAGGAGGGAACATTTGTTCCAAGACTCAATATATGTTGCATGCACTACAGGGTCCGAGAGAAAGTTTCTGTGGGGCTCTGTTTATTATACGTGCATGACATGCGCCAGGATGCTGTCTTTGAAATTTATACAAAGCGTGTGACCACAGGACCATATTGATTGCGAAGATTTCTCATCAGTAAATTGCCATTATCCAAAGATGGCAGCAATCTGAATTCGATTAGTATGTCTAGGGCATATCCTCTTTGATAGCGTGATCCCAAAAGAACTAAATGCAAAAATGACCGAGTTATCAAATGTTGAATTTGTGTTGAGTATTACATACAAGTTAACCGAGCACAAATTCAACACACACACACACACACACACACACACATATATACATATATATATATATATATATATATATATATATATATATATATATATATATATATATATATATATATATATATATATATATATATATATATATATATATATAATACATATGTGTGTTTGCTGAATTGGTGCTGAGTTATACATACAAGTTAGGTCGTTACCCTAGATCCTGTCCTTGATTCAAGGTTAGTGGAAACCTCCGAAACAAGTTTTATTTTCATTTCAAAATGATTTGTTTTCAATGTCAAGATGGGACTAGTGAAGAAGTAAATAACTTTTATTCAATAAATAAAATGATTGGTTGTCGTCATGATTATGTTAGGAGTACGTGATATAAATAATCACGGGACTCCTTCCCATCATCATTTTGTGATTTCGCAATTTGGGGAATTGTTTTTGTAACTGCGTATTAAAATACGACATAGTCCTTGTTTTAGTGAAAATTATTTAGTTTTGGACTTTTACAGATGAAGTTAGGTGGTTTTTGTTTGTTGTAGCCACGTTTTTGAATCCATGTTAACAATTCTTCCCTTCCTCTGCGTCTTAAAGGATTAATTTGTATCGCTGAAAATACTGGATGTGCTCATATATAATTCTTGGACAAAGACAGTTTATCAAAATACTATTTGGATTTCCAAAACCGGAGTATTAAATCTTGTGATTCAACACAAGATAGAATTATTAACAAAACGGTCTAAATAATCAACACTCGGCACTTCATCAATATAGGTTATAAAATCAATAATATCATTACCTAGCTCATTTAAAAAGTTTTCGTTCTCATTAACATCCTTTAGCACATCGTGCATCGCTGATCATCAGCTGACGTAGCTACTAAATATAACTTAAATAGAACGTATCCCACTTGAGCCTTCTCATTGTTAGATTAAGTAATAACTGCATGTTACCAGACCCAGACGGACCTATCATTATCATCCTAATGTAATTTGATAACGCTGGATGATGTCTGACTGGTTCTTGTTGCTTTGTTGCTGAAAGAATCAATGGCATCCGTATTATAAATATATAATTTTATATTGTTTACGTTGTCAAGTTAAAACTCCAACCATTGATTTTTTAGCCATAGTTGCAACAAAATAATGGATACATAGATTTTTTGTGAGCTCGAAGTGTATATCAACGACAGTTATTCATGTTAAATCAATATATTCTAAAGAAAAGAAGAAAACAAAACTGGATACAGACTTGTAAATTTAACTGATATTTGTAAACCGGTGTGTATATATTGATCACGTCCCATAAAATTCATAAAACGATGATATGCACGTGCTACACGATTTTGATCCAAATTCTTGGCCATATATCCTTAACGAAACTTCAGAAACTTCAAATTTATCAAATGCCATATGACTTTACGTTCGAGAATTTAATTTAGTTGATTAGTATTTTGAAAAGCAATGATGTCGTGGCGCAGAAACGCCTTTTTGTAATGCAATATGCCATGCAAATAAACCCACAATATTACTTGGAACACTATCAGTCGTTACTGATAACCAGGATAACAATGATTTACCGTCTTGATCCATAAAAGCGAGTAATTTTTGTTCTTCAGCAATTGTTGGAGTTATCCACAACGAGAGTTTTGCTAGTATTACGTTACTAGCATCGCCTACAGGTCGCCAGACTGCATCATCGTCAGTAGTTTTCTTACAAGCACTACTGCATGTTTGACTCCACAAATAACCTTTCTAACATTTCTACCAAATCCGAAAATTTAAGAAAGTGGAATTGGACATGAAAATATTCTATTATCACCTCTTTAGCATTAATTGGCGTGTAAAGAATCCTAAATTTTGAAATCATTGATATTACTGCAGGTGTTTCTGAAGTTCCTGTAGTGTTTCATACGTTACAAATAGTTACGTTTCTATTATCAGGATAGTTGGAAGTATCATTAGCAAGCATCATTGATGGACTAGCTGATCTTGAATAATCATTGGACTATCTTCCTAGGTCAATTATCGTTGTAGCAACATTAACATCTTATTGAATCTTTTCAATATTTCTTCCAATCAATCACATATTTTGTGCTATCAAAACAACGCCATAATTCCTTTATTTACAAAACCAACCCTATCATCGCGGTTGCATAATTTTGCTTGCAAATTTGGCATAAATATGTATAGCTGTGTGCTCCGTATTTTGTTTCTTCAGTAGGATACAAATTACTGCTGAGAAGTTTGAGTAAATATTTTCAGACATATTGTATCGCAGGTTATATTTCTGATCTGGAGGAAAGTTTGTTTCGATCTCAGTGATAATCGAAAGTTATGAATTGTGCATATCATTGCTTCTTGCCAGCCGACAATAAATTGCCGTTTTTTCATTCACCGTGAGTTCTATTATGATTTGCATAGAAATCAGCTAATAAGTTTGTGACAATGAATAAGAGCTATTTTAAGTTTATGACAGATTTATACCTGCTGTAATGGATCGAGGAGACACAAATCTTTTAAATAAAGTTTCATTATGCCGTTTTGGACTGTGCAGTTGTCTGTGGAAAGTCAAACTGTGCAGCGTTTATGCATTATAACTGGAAACGTAATTGAGTTAGTTGACCTTTTTATATAGAAAAGCAAAGATACAAACAACTGCTCACATGAAACCATTAGCTAGATCAATCCGATATATCTGGAAAATGGATCCATAAATATCTTAGTAAATTTAGTTTCCTATTATTTAGAAATCACCGCGCTTTAAATGTTTTATTTCTTGGCTTTAATGATACGTTTACGACGTTATTCGCTAAATAATGCTGAGAAAATGTGAGCTAAGCACTTTTCTGAAGGATTCGCAGTAACTGTTGTATGATTTCATCTTGCATGCACCTCTGTCTGCGTGGGTTCGAGTCTAAGATTCGGCTAATGTAGTTAAGTGAGAAAGCTTGCCAGTAGCTTCTCGTGGGTCGGTGGTTCTTTCCGGGGTTTTTCCGGTTTCTTCCTCCACCACTAATACTGGCCGCCATGTATAGCCTATATATTGTGCTGAAAAATGGCGTTAAACCATAAAAACAAACAAACATCATCTTGCATGCTTTTTAGATGTATGCGTTGTTAATGGTTAGGCCTAACTGTAAATTAATTACAAGGATTCATTTAGTTTTTATTATAGCAAAGAAAAATTCATATTTCCTTGAAGAAGGTGATGTTATTCCATATGACAATTGATGGTACTTGCAACTCTTCGTTGTCAATCAGAGATGTGCTTTGCAAGCAACATGTGTTTCTGTGTTTGAAGATCGTTACACATATTCCGTCTTGCAAGGAAAACAACAGAGCTGTTTGATGATATTGGTTCTATTCAAGAAAGGATTGTAACTAAAATAAAAAATATTTAGATGAAATTTTACCTTCGCCATTAAAGATGTTTCAGCCATATTTCTATCCATGTCTGCAGCGTGGCAGTTTATAGTGAAATCTATCACTGGGGCATCATTCTGTATACATGTAGCATGTCTCACCCAATTACAATATCCTGACACCAGACAGACCAATGATAGCCTTGACCTCTTAATGCTGAGCCAAGGGAGGCAGCTGTTAGTACTATTTTTTTTACAAGTCTTTGGTGTGACTCGGCCATGGTTCGTTTAATTTCTACACCGAAGGCGGACGCTATTTTCGCTTAGGTCACCGGAGTAGTCCGCATGCAAACTATAATTGACTCATAAAAATAAGGTATAGTCTGGTATGGTACAGTACGTTTTTTTTAGCTTATATAAACGATACATGTTGAATGTATATCGCACCTTCAGCGAATCTATGACCCCCCTCCCCTTACAGAAACAAAAATAAAATATCAAGTAGAATAAAATGTTAGCATATCTACATGATACAAATGAGAAATCAATTCGACTTCTTACTTCTTTAAAAAATTATTGAAAGTAAACTCAGGTTTGGCACCTACAAAAACTTAACAGATGGCCTCATTTTGCTGTAGTTAAGAGAACCCACGTTATACAACAAGTTATATAAATCTTGTTTTTTAAAAATAAAATCTGACATATTCGAAGAATTTTTTTTCTATATAAATGACGATTTTGCAAGCTATCTGTCCAAGACAGAAATTATTATTATTATTTGTGAGGTAATTGTAATTGTTGATTCTACCTCCTTAGTTTCGCTGTGGAAACAAAGCGGTTAGTAATGTCACTCATTTCATTTGATATGGAGCCTCTTGACCTCTGTCATTTTGCCTCACTCCTCGTTTTATATGGAGCCTCTTGACCTCTGTCAAATGGACATGGACATAAATGGCGAGAATAATTATTACACGAATGTTAGCACATTGCTTCAGTTCGATTTTCAGATAGTCAGTAATTGATATAGACAACCAAATATATTGATATGCACACATATACCACATTGTAAGAAATAATATTTCCAGTTGAACTATAACAAGATAACCCGGTTAGTCTTCAAATTTATAACAGAATATGTTTTGAAAGTTACAATAATACAATGTGTATTGATGAATGACTGAAATGAAAAAAGAATTACGATTTAATACGTACATGTATAAGATCCAAACATTGGACAAATTAACACAATCCTTTCGATCCTAATATTCGAACATTTAAAATAAAGTAAATGACTTTATACAGCACAAGAACAAACCTTAATGATTCACAGTGATTTTACACGACTAAAACAATTGTTTTACTCAAAAGTAAATGTACTTTACTCATATAGCAAAATGACGTATTTACTAAAATAGGGCACAGTGACGTACTTTGCATAAATAGTAAAATTATGAAAAAATGGGACATATATCATACAAAATATCTGTACAGTCGCACAACACTGGGCATAACAAACACCCAAAATTAGCCCACGGCTAAAAGATTACATGTATGGAGTTACACAAAACACACCGTCACTAGTACACTTGGCTACCAGACACACCTTTCAGTCAAGCAGTAAGCATCAGAGGTAGTCACCGACCACCTATCAATTCCTTGTTCAATCACGCAGTCAGCGCCTACTCATCGGTAAGGAACGCCCAATCACCTGCTACTCAACCATAAATACACTGTTCAATCAGCTGCACGGCTGCCGTTCAACCATCTCTTTCGTCAGCTCCACTGCCGCTTTGGGCACCATCATGGTCAACGTCTATGGCCATCTCTACAGCTAGTACCCCGTCAACGCTGACCATCATGTCATCTCCACAGCTGCCACGGTCAGCTCTGATCATTAGGATCAGCTCCACAGCTGCCACGATCAGCTCTGATCACAAGGACCAGCTCTGATCCGCTCTACAGCTGACGATGCATGTATGATGCTCACTGACGAGGCGTTCCGTAATATAAAGATTTCTTCCAAATGTGAGACCTACATCGTCCGTGCGATTGATGAACAACTATTTTTCCCATCGAAAGCACTTCGCACGTGCGGCATAGAATGAACCGAACTCACTGTTTCGAAATATTTGTTCAATATACTGTTACGTGCTTCGGCTCTAATAAACAGTAACATAGAAAGAGTGAAAATAACAAGCTTGTAAAACTTAATAAACAATTTATTGAGCACAAATATTTTCCAGAAAAGAAAAATAAACTTACGGTTTTAAGAATCAATTCTCAAAATTAATCCAAAAATAACTTAAAATATAATCCATTAGAGAAATTGCAAAAGTCCTGGCAATAAAATGTCCTAATAATTCCAAGTTTGAATTTTAGTGAAGCATCCAAGATGGAAGACGATGTCACGTGATGAAGTCAGTTCTGGTCTTATGAAATTCGATGAGCACAATTATTTTCCAGATAAATAACAAAATAAATCCTCTTGATCCAAACGAATTGAAATAATTTCCAGTACATGGTAATTTAAAATAACTCAAAACGACACACAACTTAGTATTCTAACAGCCCAACTTCTACTAAATAGTTCGCTCCAAAACATAATTTATATACCTGTTTTTACGTAAGCAAGGAAAGGGTCACATGATCTTCTAGAATCTTTAGAACAAATTTACGTTCAAAAAATCTCGTACACACTGTATGACCCAGATGAGAATCAGTTATTTTTACTCTCAAGAACTAAAGATAAAAAGATGTTTATAACAAAGCTCCATAATATCCTTGGAATCAACCAATCATCTTAAAAGCTTGTTTACAACTCTGAAGCCAGGTCAGAATGAGGTCAACATCTGGTGTTTATTTGTAGAGTACAGGTCATCTCCCAATGAATGAATCTTAAACTTAAAATGTCAAATGTGAATCTGACAAACAAACAATTAAAATAAAAATAAATGACTTAAATCAATTATACGTAACAATACATAAATCATCATCGATTATATTGGTAGACAGAAAATGAAGCCCAAGTACACGTATTGAAAAAATAAAGTGATTTATACAATTCCGTGACATGCATTATGGGTCTCAAATTTAATGCCACTCTGTCATCTGTAGACGGCAACCCCAATACATCGTAACCAAAAATCGATGGCCATGTATTTGCACGCATGTACGTACAATAAGCACACTATACATATTTTCAAAACTATTATGTTTGAAAAGTTCTCATGTTATGGTGATTTTTAAGAATTGCGTCAGCTGTTAGAAGATCTATGCAAATTTGAGGAATACTTAAGAAGATCACGGAAATGATTGGTCAGCAGTTTTAATTAATTTGCTAGGAAATTTGATAATTGCCAAACATATTTTGAAGAAATTGAAACTCATATATAACCTGAAGTAATAATACATAATTTTTAATTATTGGTGTGAGGGACACTAAGTGGCCGAATGGTCTAAAGCGCTTTCCGTTACGGGTCACTGCCATCTCACCGCAGTCTGCGTGGGTTCGAATCTAAGATTCGGCTAATGTAGTTATGGGAGAAAGTGTGCCAGCAGCTTCTCGTGGTCGGTGGTTCTTTCAGGGGGTTTTCCCGGGTTCTTCCTCCACCAATAAAACAGGCTGCCATGTATAACCTATCGTGTGCTGAAAAAATGGCGTCAAACCGTACAACAACAACTTATTGGTGTGCCTTGTGTGGACGATTATAAAACTTAGCACATATAGATGCATCTATTATTAAAAAAAACCTGGATAAATTGGAAAATGAGTAGATGTCTTATTTGGAAAATTAATTTGCAGAACGACAATCAAGTTTCCGACAAATTATGTCCTTTTTTGAGGAAGTGACATTCATTTTCATTTTTAGAATTTGAGTATGCCCATTGAGACGTCAAGTTCTGGTTGACATTCCTCAAACTGCAGCCCAGATGATATAATATGACACAAAATAAACTTTATAAAATTTCTTCTGGAACAATAATCACACAAAAATCATTAGTCGGCAATTTTGAAGAAGATAGGGATAACTGAACATTTAATTTTGTTTTGCATATTCGTTTTTGAATCAATTTTAATGCAAAAGTTGTCATTTAGCAGAAGCCTGAAATCGTTTTAGTGCTCTCATCGTTTCATTATTTTCTACGGATGTCGGTAAGGGGGCGACTTGAATAAGGGCAGATGGTTAAGAAACTCTCGTGAACTTTTTGAAAGTGAATTGAATAGACCTTTGCCTGGTTAAAGATGACTATTATTGAAAAAAACGTATATTTATTCTACGCCTTTCAACTCTCTCTCTCTCTCTCTCTCTCTCTCTCTCTCTCTCTCTGTATATATATATATATATATATATATATATATATATATATATATATATATATATATATATATATATATATATATATATATATATATATATATATATATATATATATATATATATATTGCAGTAATTGAATCAGTTTGCACTTCGTTTGACACAATCAAATAATAACCGAAATAGCTTTTGGGAACTCATTTGCTGAACACCGTGCCAAACGTCTTAATAACTGAAATATATACTGGAACAAAATGATCGTATCGTCCAATTTGTAAATGGATATATGTCAATGAAAGAGAATGGAATGACACAAATCAGTCATATATAGTACATATGTATAGTATGGTTAATAAAATATATCAAGAACAAGTAAATTGCATTTGATAATATCTCTCAATTAATTCCTTTACAAGACTGGAACCGTACAAGTCACTTAGCCACTATTTTCTTTCAATGATTGACCATGGAGAAGTCAATCAGCTCCAATGTTTACGTGAACGTACTTCCTGATTTTAACCTATTTTTATTAAATAAATGAGATGACTATAAGGGAACAACAGGAACAATGATACTACCACTACCACTACTGAAAATCACGTGAAGGGGTTAGATCGAACCGAGAAGGAAAGATGCTGACCCCCCCCCCCCGGTTATATTTATACTGAGCATTATTAATATATTTGTTTATACCTAGACGAAGATCTATGTAACTGATGTAAAAGACTATTTAAAAATTATAGAGATCGTATTTAAATGCCTTTGAAATAACAGTTCAGTATTCAAAATAAATTAACATTAAGTTCATCTCTTAATCAATTTCCTACACTGTTTGTCATTTTGTGCCTGGATTAAAAAAATATCCTTTGTATGGTGTATCTGGCATTACAAATGATCGTCATTTTGAGAATGACCGACATGATGATAAATCTTTAAATTATATAGTTTATGTTATTGCTACTGCCTGGAGTTTATAAATCTTTTACCAATTTCAGAATTGTGTTATCTAATTAGTTCTTAAGTTGATTATTCAACCCTAACTGAACCGCAATAAATAAAGATAATTCTTTACTAGATAACGCGAAAATACAGATGAGAATAAAAAAAAAACATTCATACTGCTCGAATCGTGACTTAAAGCCATATTAAATTCCTACTGTGTATGTTTACATTCATTTTAGGCATAACTGTACTGTAGTTTAATTTTCAAGGAAAATTAGAAATAAAAGCAGGTGTTTAGGCAAGATAAAAAGAAGCAGAGGTAGGGCCGACATAGAAACAGAGGTCGGGTCGATATTTATTAATTTACATTCAACCAAAGAACATACAATTCAACTAAAGTAACATTATGTAATGCCAACTCATTTATATTTCTTCCTTTATGTTTCCTTTTCTTCCTATTTTTGTTTGAAACACTTGCAGATTTTTAGAGGTTACATGCAGAGATTCGTGGTTCAAAGTGGAAGTCTGCATACATCTACATCATGAGTGATTTCTATAAATAACTTTTTTTTTTTTTTTTTTTTTTTTTTTTTTTGAATGAATAGATTTTTATTGATTTTCGCGTATGCCCATTCTTTATCAAACTTGGGAGGCAGGGGTGGGTAGTGACTTCTGTGTGCGTCTAGAAACCTTTAAATTAATAAATGTTAATGTAGCCAACCGATTTTGCATATTGCAATCATGAATTAATTACATTGCTTAGAAACACAAGGTTTCCATCTTCGTTTGAAAGTTACTCATGCTGAAAAAGAAGCAACGGTGGCTAATTGGTTAGCGTGCTAGATTCACGATCGAAATAGTGCTGGGTCAAATCCCACTGTTAATTGTTAATACAATAATGTTCGAAAATAAATATGATATATTCTGACAAGTCGATATTTGAATTTAAATGTTACATGAAAATGAATATGTGAAACAAATATGGACAACTTAAACGTTTATCTAGGAAAGATATTAGCATCAATCAATCTTAATGACAAGTTAAAAACATATGATAGTCTGTATATACATACGATATAACAAAATAATACCAATTTCTAGTTATATTTTATTTATATTAACTTTAATATTATCAAACCAGTTTTTGATTTGCCGTTAATTATATTATTAGAGAGAAAACTTAATTTGTTCAAAATTTGGAGTGTATAAAACTGGAAACATGGTCCTAAGTGAACGTATCACGCGACACGAATATATATATATATATATATATATATATATATATATATATATATATATATATATATATATATATATATATATATATATATATATATATATATATATATATAATGCACAGTATCATAATGATTACTGTAATATTATCTCGTATGAAATAATATGTTTCATATCTACAATACATCTACCGTATATGCCAATAAATTTGCTAATAATTACTTTCAGCGGATATTTAAAACCCCAATAAAAACAGCTACTACGAAATATTATAAGAAAACATGCATACTGTCTATGTATTTCTTGACTACAAAACCAATGTTGAACCCCAATTCAAGCACTTTAGTAACCTTGCAGTCTATCGGTCGAGATATTAGATATACAGTGTATAGATATATGTTTGAGGGTGTGTCAAACATCGCCCTGGCTAAGACAATTAAAGTGTTACTCGAGACAATTGGTTTCGATAAGATAACTACGAGGTGTTGACGGGTTGCCAGTAGTATCATTTGGGTTGATTGAATGTAAATTACATGTAATAGACCAATTGTTATTCCTTGTCCAACCTAGCAGCGTTTAGTGATGCTCTGTAACTCTTACAGCTCTCTTTCTCTTTTTTTTTTTTTTTTTTTTTTTTTTTTTTTTTTTTTTTTTTTTTTATTGAACACAAGGTATCAGGATTTTACATATTCCCCTACATCACCACCTGACCTGGCGTATGGGGCATGATCTTAAATTCTTTTGTGTCCTGATCTCTACATGTGTTCCCTACACAACACACACACACATACACACACAGACACTTACTTACAATCACAATTATTGTACACAAAGTCATACTCGCATACAAACCCCAAGATGCATGAAATTGCATTTAAAAATAATAATAATAATAATAGTAATAATAATAATAATAATAATAATAATAATAAATATGTAAATTTTAAAAGTAAAAATAGTAATAATAATAATAATAATTCATGTACCAAAAGTTGATAATAGGGTCCACTTTCTTTTAAACTCGTCACTGCTGTTATTCACTTTGGCGACATATTTTTCCAGCGTTTTATATGATAAAACACAATTTTTATAATAGGCAAGATTTGGGCTTTTTGATGCACAACGTGATCTGTATATAACATATTTTGCAAGCAAAATTAGGAAGTTAATAAGATCGTCAAAGTTGTTATTTCCTATAAAGACATCTTTTCGTGTAATTCGAAAATTTGGGTCATAAGTTTGTATCCATTCTACCAACAGTTTCCAAAAGTTTTCAGTAACTAAACAGTCATAAAATAAGTGCTCAATTTCTTCTATTCCCTCATTACAAAAGGTACATTTATCATTATCACTTAAATTAATCTTTTTAGAAACTGGTTTGTGGTAATATTTCTGTGGAGAAATCTAAAGTTAAAGCTAATCAGTTTTGTGTCTTTTGTACAAAATCTAGCCGAAACAAAAGAGTTGGTCCATTCATTTGTACCAATCGCACACTCTAGCTGTCTGGACCAAGTTTCCTGTTTACCATTTGGCTTTATTATTTTGGTTCTTATCAGGTCTTTATAGATAAATTTATTCTTTGCTCTTACCCTAAGGAGAGATGTTTTGTCCAAAGCTACAAGAAAACTATTTCCACTTTCATAGAAAGTTTTAATTTTCTTTTTCCACATCACAGAGATCTTTGAAATAAGAGCAAAGTACTGTATGAAATTATTTGTTTTTGTTTTTTGTTTTATTTCATCAAAACTTAATAGAGACCCTTGTGCATCAAAAAGATGTTTAATAATTATAATACCATTTGTTCTCCACCTTGTGTATGATTTAAAATTATCTACAGTCACTAAATTAAGAATATCTTGAGACAAGTATTCATTGACAGTAGATGGTTCATTTTTCCATTGAGATAACGCATAAATAACATCACGCCAAAAAATATTTTTAATTAATTTAGAGATTACTTTTAGTTTAGTTTTTCCTAATGAAAGTAACAGCATACCTCCAAATTTTCCAAATATTTGTTCAGAAACCAGTTTTTGCCATAAGCCATTTTCGTTTATTAAGAGGCGCCTAATCCAGGTAAGTTTTATATAACACACAAATGAGTGCAAGTGAATCATATTTAACCCCCCTTCCTCAAAAGAAGCAATAAGTGTGTCTCGTTTAACTCTCTCAGTTTTACTGCCCCAAATAAACTGGAAAAATAATGTATTCAGTTCCTTTTCTATATGGGGTGGAGGATTTGGCAAAGCTGCAAAAAGATGAATGAATTTAGGCAAAAGCAAGGACTTTATCAAAGTAATTTTTCCAATAATGGATAAATTTCTTCTACTCCACCAGCCAAGCAGTTTCTTAACTTCCTTTAACTTCATCGAATAATTAAGCTCTACCATATCCTCCAAGTTCAAAGAGAAATATACTCCAAGCAATCTAAAATTAGACATTGACCAGTTAATATCAATTTCTGGACATATTTTTTCATTAGAATATTTTTTGTTTCCAATCCAAATTGCTTTCGATTTTCTATAAATAACTTGATTCGGGTGATACACATGTAAAAATTGAAAATTGAATATATCTTAATTTGTATGATTGTAGCAACTTTAAATGAATCCGGTTCCTATGCTACTTGAAAATGTATCAAAATCTATATCAGAATCATAATGGTATAGGCAAGAAGTCTGTCTTTTAACAGAGCCTTCTTAATTATTTTCGTTTCATTTCAGTAACAAAAATGATTACAACAACTTTAAAAAAATCACAGCTAATATGCAGTTTAGATGACAGCACTGTCTTCAAAACATTTAGCAATATATAACTGATTATTTCTTTGAGCCAAATATAAATAAATCGTGTTTAATTTGTTCTGTCTTAAGAGACATAGCTTGGACTGCCTTCTACAAAAAATATGAAGCTGGGATGTAATCAATGTTGACAGAAAATCCTGAGCTTTTGCAAAGATTAAATAAAAATCAAATGGACGAAAGAACAACATTGACTTTAATTTTTCTTAATAACGACTGCCGTATGACGTTCTATCCGTCTATCTGTCATTGAAACAGAAACACGTAGCCTGGATACACTAAAATTGCAGTACTGAATCTGTTTGCACTTTTGTTTGACACAATCAAATAACCGTAATAGCTTTTGGGAACTCATTTGCTGAAAACCGTGCCAAACGTCCCAATAACTGAAATATATACTGGAACAAAATGATCGTATCGTTCAATTTGTAAATGGATATATATCGCTGAAAGACAATGGAATGACAACGATTAATATATATATATATATATATATATATATATATATATATATATATATATATATATATATATATATATATATATATATATATATATATATATATATATATATTACCGTAGTCATTGTTGAAAAAAAATCTCTGCTTGAAAATTATTAATTAAAAATCATACGAAATGCTGGGAAAGGGACTCAGTGTTGTGTATATTTTTGGTTTGGTAAGAATATTTTGTGTGTTTTGTTTCCAAAATATATTTATACATTTTAACGCCAAATCGGTATGAGATTATGAAGTACCTGAATTCGTTATTATTATTTTCATTATTATTATTTATTATTATTATTATCATTATCATCATTATTATTAATTTTATTATTATTATTATTATTATTATTATTATTATTATTATTATTATTATTATTGTTATTACTATTATTATTATTATTATTATTATTATTATTATTATTATTATTATTATTATTATTATTATTCGTAATTAAAACTGTTAGTTTGACCTATATGTACCGCCATCCATTCTTACGCAAAGAAAATTATTGACTGGTGAGCGTAGTAATATAAACGTTAGGAAAAAACATTCATCATGGAATAAATATGTACAAAAGAAGATTATACGATTATACCACTACATCTCGTCTTTGCGTTTGAAGTCGTTATGTGTTAATATTATACATACAGACCGAGAGTTTAAAGCGTTTAAGTCACTTTCTAAACATCGTAATCTAAAGTTCTTTCTTGAGACAAGACGATGATAATGTATACTTTCGTTTTCCAAGGAGGCCCATATAAAAGAACTGATGATCCAATTAAAATATGGAGTTTTATTTAATATTGGACTTAAATGAATTTGGACGCACACTTGTAAAACATTCGTAGAGATTTCATCTTAATGAAGGAGTTTGAGTAAACAATTTTCTTTTAACCTATCCATATCAGTAATTTTAGTTTACTTAAACATCCATTAGTCAGTGATTTACATTTGGAAACTGCGGCCTTGATAAAAAAAATATTGCAAAGTGTAACTTTTTGTATCAATCGCTCAATTTGAACTCGCCAGTTCAAAACCATTAATTGAAAATTGCACAGTAATGATGAAGCAATTTTAAAACTCTTATTTATATTGTTCTGAACAGATTTAGTTCTGAAATGGGTTTCTTTAAGCTTCGTTTGTTTATGTAGGATGCAGACCATTCGAGCCATTTCAAGAATATTTTTTTCTAATTGTTAAACTCAGAAGGTGGTCATTATTACGGTGCAGGAATGGTTTAATAGAAGGCGAAACATGCTTTTATGCGCAACTTTTGTGCAGTTGTTAAAGCGCGATAGGGATTGCTTGATACTGTTACTGTACCTAAGACAAACAAATTTAATATTTCAATCAGTTTACCTTTATACAGTTGCCATATCAAATTACTGCTGCTTTCTTTAAGACCAGTATTAGGTTACATTGTGTTCTGTGGCCAGTTAGGAGTTTGTAACAGAAAAACGTGGCTATATGCTTCATTTTAACATGACACGTTTTAAAATCATCTCAAGTTGTGGGTGTTGTCCGTTTCGTTTGGGTTTTATAAATAATTTGTTATGAAATTGTTGCAACATTTGATCTTAGAGGAGGGTGGCGAGTGTAACAAGATAACCTGGTTGGATTTTGGATTTAAATAAACACATTTTTGATACAAATACAATGTTTATTGATGAATGATTTGAATGGAAAAAGGACAGTGATTACTACGCACGTGTATTAGATCCAAATATTTGACTAATTGACACAATCCACATGAATCTGAGTAATGGAGCATAAATGCGAATACAAGCTAATGACATCACGCAGTACAAGGACAAAGGTTAATGATTCACAGTAATTTCACAATTGAAATATATATTTTCCTGGTTTCCCTGTCCTCCTATTTGGTGTTAGTTGCATTGTTGTTACATGAGAATAATACTGAGTTTATAATATGAGTGTAATTTCGTCAAGGTTACTATTTGTTTTGTTCACCAAATTATAGATTTTTTTAGTTATTTCAAATCAAAGCTTGCGTTGGTTTACACTGTTCCCTACGCCTGGACTGGTAGTGGACCTGATTTCGTTCTTCGCTTGCTTAGAATATAGGATAGTACTATTCCCTCTTAGGACTATTGAGTCCCAGGGATGGGCTCCTGTCCCTTATTTTACATTGTTTATTATAACTGAGTGACTTTGCCAGAGCCATTTTGTCCTTGTGTTGTGCAAATAATGAGTGCTTTGTGATATAGTGTACCCTTTGTTGTTCGGACAGCTCTATCTAGATCAAATCTGTATTAGCTGTTTTCCTTATCTGAAACTAATGTGTGAAAATAAATTTGGACTAAATATATTTAGACGTAATAAAATATTTAGTGTTGTACAAAATAAGGCGTCTAAATGTTTTTTTGTTCTGTTTGGTGAGTGCACGTTTTGTGTTTGGTTATTTAGGTTGGAATTGATCTATATGCATTAGCATATTGTTGTCAAATTATTTTGTTTTTGTTGTTGCACCTTGGCATTCAAACTATTTATTACGCGGACGTGATGGAAAACATTTCGTACTTTGTTCAGTTAATTTCTATGTATTAACATATCTTTGTCTGATTATATTATTTATGCCTTGAACCTTACCACCGAAAAACGGATTGAAATTGTTTATCACGCGGACGTGATTGGAAACATGGAGTCTCAGTTTTAGCAGCTCCAATTGTTGTCAAATTGTTTTGTTTTTGTAGTTGCACCTTGGCATTCAAACTATTTATTACGTCGAATATATAAAAAAACCCATCTCGTTCTTTGTTCAGAATGCCTTAGTATATCATTGTCTGAT
Source organism: Unio pictorum (assembly GCA_030141615.1). Classification (NCBI taxonomy): domain Eukaryota; kingdom Metazoa; phylum Mollusca; class Bivalvia; order Unionida; family Unionidae; genus Unio; species Unio pictorum. Next base: position 5,336,627 of record JARLTB010000025.1, read on the forward strand.
TATACTATTTATGCTTTGAACTTCACCTCCGAAAAACGGAATGAAATTGTTTATCACGCGGACGTGATATAAAACATGGGTTCTCAGTTGTAGCAGCTAGTATTTTATGGAAGTATTTGAGTTATAATTGGATATTAGAATTGTTTAGAAGGGTGCAACCTTCTGAATGCCAGTTACAGAGCTATCCTATGTAATTTCAACTTTTGGGTGCCCATCTTATGGCTGGTATGGTCACCTAGAGATCCATGTTTATGTTATATTTGTGAAAAAGCACCTGCTGTAGTTCAGAGTTCTTGTTGGGATGTAGATGGTTATGGTGACTATGAAATATTCAATATGATTTCCTACCTCTTGGTTTCTTATTATGTTAGTTACTTTTCGTGGCTTTTCCCATCGACAGGACTGAGCGTTTTCCTCACGCAGACGTGATGGAAAACATGGTTTATGGGGCTCTTGAAGCTAGCACATCTATAGATCGCTTTTCCAGAAATAAATTTCTTTTAACAGCTTAAGCACTTTCTAACTCATACAAGCAATATGCTTGAGACAATATCAAAGAAATGTTTAATTAATCACCTGCATCATCAAATCCAGGACGTACCTTACATCCTCAAAAGCATATAAACAACCCAAAACAGACCGCAACAGTCAATTGCTTCTGCTAACAAAATTAAATTCAGATCTTATCTACAGTCAGATTTCAATATAACCAGGCACCTATTTTCAAATATTACTGCATTCAAATTGTAATATCATCAAATCTTATTAACATTCAAATCTATAATATTATCAGTCACGTGTCTTAAAAAAGTTTTAACATTCGAAACTGTAATATCGCCAGTCACGCGTGTTCAAATCTTATTAACATTTAACACTGTAATATCACCAGTCATATGTCTTAACATTTTATTTACATTCATATTGGTAATTGAGCACCACCTCGTGTTTTAAACAGATATTGTATGAGCCTGAATATCTTGTAGACATGAGGATCGATTAAAGGAATTAAATTTGCTTATTTGTGTTGCGTCCTGCAATGATCACGCTGGCTGTATAAAAATAAAATTAGAAATAAAATTAACTTTATATTTTACACTTATTTTGTAGATTAAAAACAGAAAACTACACGATATGTGTATGTTTTTCACTATTTGATAAAACGAAATAATTAAAACACGATACGATACTAAATACAAAGATTGATAAAAGTAAGGTTTGAATATTTTGAAAAATACAGTCCCAACACTAAAACAGTAACTTACTTCTGCCTCTCATATATGTCCACTGTCTATTGTTTTTGTTAGTTGCCATGTTTTACAGACTTTATCCGCACATAACAGTCATAGCAAAAGTCTCCCCATGCCGCCACTAGAAGAAAGAAAGATGTACTATGAAAACAGTGACAGGACGAGGGTTTCATGAGTAATACGACCTTGGGAGTGAAGCATTATTCCGAAGAAAAAAATAGTTCATAATTTCCTATACAAATGCAGTGACCCATTTATTTTATACTAGATTCTGTTCCTTACCTAAGGCTTAATAAAGTTTAAAGGAATAAACTACAGGAAACCAAGTACATGCAATTGTGCTGTATTTCAAAATAAATACAAAACAGTAGATTCATTAATACACAGTAAAAACGCAATGGGCTCATAACACCACCCAGCAAACTTGAACTTCCTTGAAATTTAGAGTTATCATTGAATGAATGCATATTGAAAAATCTTCTCAGTTGTCTGGAATGTATGGGGTTTGTTTTTCTGTTGATCTAACTCGATTCTGCTTTTATGCTCATGATGGACTGGATTTTGTGGGTGAATTCGGTACATTAAGGAGAAAGTGTGTTCAGTTGGAAATGTAGTAGAAATTACGTTACAATTTTAATAAATGTAAAGTCATTCAGACTTGCAGAAATAAGCACATTTTGAGGAACTTCAAGATGTGTAAATGTAAGTATATTTTTTATCATTCTTATTAAGACGTTTGTGTGTGTGATTTTGATTTTCAACGAAGCTTTAACAATTGTTCAGTCATATCGCTGCGATGTCTGCAGTGTTGCAATTATATAGATGTTTAGCACTGAAACATCATGACAGGTAACATTATGTTCCACCCAGTCACATTATCCTGACACCAGGCTGACCAGTCCTAACAATAATCTCTTAATGCTGATCACCAAGAAAGGCAGCTGTTAGTACCATTTTTGTAAGATGCTGATATGACTCGACCGGGGATCGAACCCACGGCGTCCCACATCTGAGGCGGACGCTCTAGATACTAGCCCACCGGAGCGCTTAAAGAAGACTTTTGACAGTATTGGATTGATGCTTAATGCAGTTTATAAACGCAGTCTCGTTAGCACTACGGGTCTGTTTTGATGGATTACCAAGAAACTTGGTGTATATTATTATCAATATGATGCACTTATCTTCAAATAAATATTTTGTTTTTTAAAAGAGTAATTACCATTTTGTTTACTTGCAGCTGATAACATGACACTTTTGAGCGCAACTGACCTTAAGATTTCAATGGATCTCTTTGCATCTTGGGACATATAAATAACTGTTAGGGATTCCATTAGTTGATGAAATATCAGCTAATGGTAGCATACTTGAGATTTTCCTCCGCTCTCTCTTCCGTGATGCTTCCCCAATTGGGTCGCATAAATGATATTAATGTTCGCTTTGCTTACCCTTCAAATATTTCTGTTTGCAATGTACTTTTACAACTCGTCAGATTTCATTATTTATTTTCTGAAACACTGACGTAATCAGTTTTCCTTGTGCGCCGTTTTAAGTCGTTTTATTTAGATAACTTAATTTGATTCATTTAAAGTGATTGATCAGTAGCTACATAAAAAAATATATATCCATATTTTGTAGATAATTTTCATTTTGAGCAAAACTGAATTTATTTTTGGGCTCATATATGTGATCTGGAAGATTTTGATGCATAAATCAAGTTTTCTCTACATAGATGTAATATTCATTCACATATCAGCGTGACATCTTGTCTACTGTCAATGGTTGGAATGATACAATACATGGTACTAGATACAATGCGTTAGACTGGATTTAATGCGTTAGTATAGTAATGGATTTCCATCTCAACGTTTTAATTTTCTAAAACGATCGTTGAATATGCAATACAAATGTTACATTCATTATCTATAGTCTTAATTTACAATATAAATCACCAAGAACACAAATGTAATTTAAAGATTGATAAAAAAATAATAGAACAAAAGCTAAACAAACTCTGAAAGAAACATTCAAAAAAAGAAACAAAAGTAAAATGTATAGAATAAATACATTAAATTACATCTTTGCAACATTCATCATAGATCTTTATTGACTATCATGGTTGTATTAACGAACATACATTACATACCACTATATATTCTACCTTAACTGGCGAACACACACAAACATTCCAACTCATGTGTAAGGGAGATAATAAATGAGAACTAACATATATTCGTAAAGACAACCACATACTCAAGGAAACACATAAACAAGGGAAAGGAGAGTTGTGTGATGATTGGTAACATATACAATGCTAAGCTATCACCCAATTGTAACTCTAATACAAACAGTACCCTAGAAACAAAAGTCATAAGGGAAACGAGACACACGTAATTACCTATATCATTTCCTTATTATGTTTACGAAGAAAATGTACCTTTATGTATTAGAGAAATACGTGACACAGTCCAAAATTTAAATTCATTGTTTTATAGCTTGTTGTGTATTTTTTAATTTCTTTTTTGTGCTTGATCTTTGTTCATATTTCCAAATAGCGTTTTGGCGTGTACCAACTCTATGTAAAACTATCTTATTTACTTGCCGTTCATTATGTACATTTAAGGTTAAGAAAATGAACATTTTTACAGGGTTTTTTCTTTCTAAGTTGAGATGACTGAGTGATGTTGCGGCATAGATCAGATGGGGTATTACGGTTACGAGATACCTGATATGGCCTGGCGAGACCACCATACATTCCAGTATTGTTAAGGTGTCGTGTTTCGCGTGCCATAGTATCTTTGTAAATATTGGGACAGAATTTTTAGTAAAAGTAATAAGATTAACATTTTCTCTAAATTGTATTAAAGTAATGGTTTCACTCATTTATATTAAATTAATTTTCCAAAATATATTATTGTATATATTCATTTATTTCTAAATCACAGCTATATATTAATGGAATAAAAGTGAATGCCGTTACAATCAAAAGGCATTGCACATTACGCGCTGCCTTGCTATGTCGGCAGGAAAATATAATAAGATTTATACATTGGCAGATTTCCAATGTTATGACTAAGATACTAGAGCAAACGTTCTGTCAAATGACGTAAAAACAATATAGTTCTTATGAAGTTGGAAATGAGAGTATCTTTCTAGGTAGGATGAAGTATATATACACCGGTATACCGAGAGATGGCCATATTTGGTCTTGCCGTTGTGCCTAAATACATATAAAAAAATCGCACAAAATTGCCCAGGCCAGTTCCTTTCGTCCTGAAGCTAGAAAAGATTTATCTCTCTCATTAAAGGTAATAACTGTCTATGTTCGTAAACTTCTTTAAGAAATAGGCACTTTTAATGTTTAAGATTTTAACGGTAAAGTTCATATGTTTTCAACATTGCTTACTGAATTCTTCTATTTTAATTCATAATGTAATCGAAAGTTTAATTATTTTAAAGAATTCATATTTAATTGTATTTATGGTAATTTTTATTGTAAAAGACAAATTCGCTACCAACTTCATGTTTAGATTTAATGTTGAAATAAAGTATTCTTTAGGTAACAAAGAATTATATCTAGCAACATATTCCAAATCAATATGCTATTTTAAAATGAGTAAAATACATTTATTTAAATTGATTGTTGCAGTAATTGCAGCTATTACATTTTATGCTCTTTGGCTATCGTGAAATTGATCGAGATTTAACTATTCGTATTATATTCTAAAATGCAGAAATTATACAAATGAATGAAGTTGGAAATCTTAAAAGGAAAGTGTAATTTTATATGAATTTCATGTATTTTGAATATAAAGTTTATAGATGTGTTTCTAGAATGTACTAATATATGTGTGATTAATTATTTAAATAAAGTTCCTTTCGTCCTGAAGCTAGAAAAGATTTGTCTCTCATTACAGATGTAGCTGTGTATAATCATCGTAGTAACACATTCTTTAAGGAACTCATTCGTTCTTCTCTTCTCTCTATCATTTCGGATTCCAAAATTAATACATCTATGAACTTTTGAAAAACATTATAATAAACATTTCATAAAATAAATATACTTTTCTTAGCATCGCGTGACGCCTTCACTGCTTGCGCTGCACGTGCGTGTTACACATCAATGCGCACGACTATATCTATATCATGTAGAAATCTTGACTGGGACTAGGCTCTTGATGTATTTAGCTGTCGGGACGGGATTGCCATTTTCACTTAGTTTGAGTCAAAGAGTTGGGTGAGTTGTATGCTTTTTAATCAACTCTTTTTTAAAACTAATATTCAGTTTCATAAAAAACGTGCAATTATGTATTATACGTTTACGTTATTTATCATACTTGTAATTTAATTCATCAAGTGTGTATTACTTGTGTATTTATTAGTGTGATAGTATATTATATTTCTATTTTAATGGCACGACATTTCTACGGCACAGTCGTACATGGGAATATTTCGGGCGGGTTATATTAACCCATTTGTAACCGTCATATATTTTAATGTAGTTTCAATTAAAGCATACTATTCGGAAAGTTGTTTCTTTTCCATATTCGGCTCACTAGGTGTGGATAACCAGACGAGGGAGAGAATATGAATATATCTGGTACATCATTATGACATTAGACCGCCAGTTAAGTGCCCACGTGTAGGTGCATGACAGTCTGGATGGTGGGAGTGACCGTGCCAGAAAGCGGGCCGAGTAAACATTGGATACGCATGCGATGATGTCGTAGTGCTTCAATGTATTGTTTTGACTACATGAATTTAATAGCAGTAGTGTTTGACTACATGCGTTTAATACAGTAGTGTTTGACTACATGAATTTAATCCAGTAGTGTTTGACTACATGAATTTAATACAGTATTGTTTGACTACATGAATTTAATCCAGTAGTGTTTGACTACATGAATTTAATCCAGTAGTGTTTGACTACATGAATTTAATCCAGTATTGTTTGACTACATGAATTTAATCCAGTAGTGTTTGACTACATTAATTTAACACAGTAGTGTTAGATTACATGAATTTAACACAGTAGTGTTTGACTACATGAGTTTAGTACAGTAGTGTTTGACTACATGAGTTTAGTACAGTAATGTTTGACTACATGAGTTTGGTATAGTAGTCTTTGAGTCCAATTATTTATTTGTTTTATATCCATATTATATACCTTTGTATTATAGTAATCTCATGTTTCCGTCTCATTAGTGCATTGTCATTGTCACTCGCATACGTGTTCGTTATTTCTTGAAACCCAGCCCAGTCTTACAGGGTATCAGGTCGATTACGTTACAATTGCGACACCGGTCAGGTACGGATGTAATATGACAGAGCTGTGGGGATCTATGTAATGTAAAGTCATTTACTCGTATTGCAATTTTAAGTCCAGTCTGCAGAAGTATTTACCGTTGTGTTTAAATTTAATTTGAGACGAATAGTTTTGTTATATTATTTATTAAAATTACAAATGTTCATTGGGTATTTAAACTAAATGACTACTCTATTATTACTGTGAATATATCCAAGAGATCCTTTATTATTTCATTGTGATGTATCAAGACTGTTGGCACATCGGCACCTTCAAGCATATTGATGCATTATCAAGTTTAGACCTGGACTGCAACACCGTACTTTTGAACGTTTGATAGAACATTTAGGCTTAATTTGGATTTCATTCACAATACAGTACGGAATTACATTAATTGTTGAATGTTACTAATTTGTTGGTTTTCTTATTCTTTTACTTCTTTTTAAGTCGTAAAAGGTTCAAAATAAAAATTAAACATTTTCTCGAGATTATTTGATCTTACCTGCCATGTTATTTAATGAACAGCATGTTAATATTCCTGTTGATCTTACTTAACTATTATTATTCGGAGTAACCCTCCTTGGCAGAAATTCAGTCACTCACTGTCCCCTACAGAAGAGTCATATTTATAAAAAAATGCGACTAGTGTCGAACATTAGCTGCAAGCATCTATTATATATCAACTACGTAATGGATTACATAATAGCCTGAAGGTCAACGTTGTCATGGTTACCAATCTTCTTGTGTATTTAAATCGCAGCCACGCAAAAATTCACATAATTTTGCATATTTAATAAGCTTCTGGTTTTCTTCATCAGCTCAGCGATTACTGAATAAATCTGGTATCGGCAAAACATGTTGCATGCACAGATGTTGTTTTCGTGTGACGATTAGACTATATTATATTTCGATTTATATAGGTGCATCACTTCCGTTTTATTTAATCTAAAATGCTTAGAGTAATGCATTTCATATTATCTCTTCTAAGGACAATTAAACAATTAACCTTATTATTAATCTATTATTCGGAAAGTAGTAATAACGCAGATACGTTGATGCAAGAAATAAAAACGTCAGGAAGCACATGATCGGTATCGCTTGAGTCATAATTATAGAAGAAAGAGATTTCATGGCTTTTTTCCGGCTTCATATTTGCCACGATCAGTTTGATCAGAATTAACCAGTTGATTTCTGAAATATAATATTAATTTTATTTTTTATTAATCTTATCCTTTAGTTTATTATGTTAGAATAAAATAGAAGTTATTTGCAATCATGAAAGACATTTTTGAACCAGAATTACAATAAGATCAAGGCATTATGGACAAAAAACGTGTTTGAACTTCAAATAATTCTCTAATACAATAAAATATGCGATGAATGCCCACGATAATACAACTATCTTCCACTATGTACCGAATACTTTTGTTATTTCATTCACAGCTGCCAAGTGCCACGTACCAGTTTCAGATATTTGTCATAAAATGGTCCCGTGTATCTACCATCTTCAAAACAACGAAATCACCTCAAATGTGCAAGAAATGATGCAGATGTTTAAACGCAAACCTTGTATAAGGCAGCATTTTTATCAGCCAAGATACACTAAGAATTGCAGGAGTTTACACTATATTCTTGACTCAGAAGCGGATTTGTTTTCCTCATTCTGTTTGAGGTCATTGTTATTTATCTTGTGAAGGTCACAAGCATATGTCTGCAGGTGTCTGGATAGCTGTAGGTAGAACCACATCTAATTTCGTTTGAAGGCGTTACTTTGTCTATTGCATGGATTTAAATTCATTGAAAACTTCAAAGAAAAAGCAAATTATAACGAAATATTCAAAACTGTTCAATTAATCATTGGATTAGTTTAGAGCGAAATTTTCTATTTACTAGGAAGGACCCGTGATGTTTGGATTAGAAGTCGGTATTTGCGAGGATTGTAAGAGTACAGGCAGGACATATATCTCGTATAGTATTGTCTGTGAATGCCTATACCACACACGTTATTATACAAATAATATACGAATATTCAGACTCCCTATACAGGCACACTACGAACACATATCTAGACATAATATTTCAACTAAGCAATTATTGTTAATTTCGACTTCATAAACTTTATTTTCGGCAGATCAGTGTTACATCGCATTTCGATTTACTGTAACAAATATACGTCATTTCATTTACTTGTTATGAAACATAAGATGCTGTTCGTTTTTGAAAGATGATAAAATATTTATCGTTTATATTACTCTGTATGATATCTTTAATAAGGTACTTTTAAAGTCATTATAATCCATGTGCTGAAAAATGATAAAATGTTTGTAAAAACTTTAACGCTATTCATTTTTATTGAGGAAACGTTGCCTTGCGGCAAAGTCAGGAACAATTATTATAGTATTTGTTAATAAGACATTTAATTTTCGGTTGGAAGAGACCTCGCTGCTACTGCCTCTAGCATTCAATATTAATGTTTAATTTGGAGTTTTTTTCATTGAAATAAATGACGTCTGAGCATCATTTATGAATATTTCAAGCGTTTATAATCCTGTACCATGGCTTATGGAGACAACTTTATTTAAATTACTTTTAATTATTATTTCAACGTGATTTTAATTCCATTGGGATATGATTCAAATGTTTAAATATGTAGCTCTAGTGCACACCATTATAAATAATGACCGGTATGGATGATTTTCAAAGAAGTCACGGTCAATGCAATCCATGATTACAATAATTTGGCTGCAAACCAAACAGTCAGGAAGGGATATTGAAATAGTTATTAGATTATTCTAAATGTTATCGTTTGGTCCATTCGTGTTTCCGTTTCGCGTTATTTTTTTTTGTGTAAATATTCGATTCAAAGTCTCAGGGTAAGGTTATTTAAACAGACGTGAGATAATTTATCTTAAAAAAATTTCATTTTAGTTACCACACAGATCCGTAAAGTGTATTGAATAGCGCTGATATTTTCATTTGCTTCCATAGCGTAGTGCAAAAACGACAAGAAACAAGCCAATCTCTTTCTTTCTTTCACTTTCTCTCATGATATGAATATATATATATATATATATATATATATATATATATATATATATATATATATATATATATATATATATATATATATATATATTGTAACATTTTAATTTTTTAATTCTTATTCTTTGATGTTAACTATATAGATATTATTATAAATTGTAAGTGACCTGTCTCTGATAAGAAAGCAAATTGCGTAAGATTTATAAATTAATGTTTATGTACATTTTGAAAATTATCGTAATAATATGACTTAAAATGTACTTTATCACTGACTGATGTTTCGAGAATAATTATATTGTTTTCCATTGGTTTTCTAAGGTCACGTGAATTGCTTAATTCCTCAAAATCAATAGTGTATGCTGTCATATGGCGTCTATTGCGAAGTACAATCGCAATATACGCCATATGTACGGAGAAAATTAAGCATTTGTATTTGAAGTTCTGGGTCCATTTTTGTGTTGCAGTTGCAAGTCTGCATACGTGTTTTATGATGTACTTAGATACTTGTCGTGAGGAAAACGATTTGTTTAAACTGTTCAATGGTGATAGAAAGTGTTCATTATTTGGGACGCTATTAGTTTGGAACTAGTTTACATTATTCGAAGAGTTCTGGACAACGTCACTTTTCCTGGAGGATCATTACCTTTCCGCTGTTGAAAATTATACGGGTCTGTTTTATTCGTTTATGAATTTCACAGACCTTTATAAGGACTTATTTGTATTCACGTGATTACACTGTACTTTGCTCTCACAATTACTTTAATAATTAAATTATTTGTTAAGTTATGCAAAACGTGCTGATTCTGCTTCATTTTTGATACTTTAGTTTGTGACCTTAGAATCGTAAACGTTGTCGAACAGAATCTTGTGATTTGATAAAATGGAAACAGGCAAATGGATCGAATGTTGCAATTGGATCGAATGTTGCAAACTTAGCTGAGAAGTAATACTAAATGGAGATGTCAGTAAAATGGAGCTTTCATGTACACATGCGCATTATTAATTGTCTTGACAATTTACATTTATTTAAAATATTTGAGCAGAGGAAACATTGCAAAACTAAACAGCTATAAACATAGCATGCTTAATAAAAGGCTCTCATGGACTCTGTATTTTCGTTTACACTGTGCTTGTCGCACATCATGTACTTTTGAATTTTACGGAAACCAAATTGCTTGCTAACATTAAAGGCTATACCTATATGGATATATGACAAGGTAAAAATTACCTATATGGATATATGACAAGGTAAAAATTACACTGGATCAACGCTTGCATAAGGATTTAAACCTGATTAGCAGAGCTGAAAGAAAGACAATATAGTATATAATCTCTCAGAATTAGAACTTTAACGTGATTTTAGAACCTTCAGTGTTAATTAAAATATCAGATAGTGTAGATTTGGTGCACTATGGGGAGACGATAGTAATGCAAAAGTCCATGATATAGCAAACCACAATGTTGATCATAAGGTTGTTAGTTTAACTCGGTTGATTGTATCGATAACTTTAAATGTTCTATAAAGTGACCAAATACAAATATTATTTGCATAGCAATCTAGAAAGGACTTATAGCACAAATTGAAAACCCAAACCGATTTTGGTGTCAATGCTATTACACTTAATATTTTGACCTCTTCCTAAAAACCAAGTTTGTATAGAAGAAATATTGAAATGTAAGGGCTGAGAATGGGTCTTTCTAAATTTAATCAAACTAAAATCTAGTTCACTCCAGGCGACAATTTTTATTTTGAACCAGTAACTGTTTTAGTGTCACCTTTTATTCTGTAAGTACAGACGTAACACTAAATCTGGTTGATTAAGTTCAGGATGTAGCATACTAAACTCAATATAGATGAAGACAGGACCATTAGTTTCCATTTTGAAATGATCCAGAAAGCGCCAGTCATCTTTGTAGAAGCCTTAAAATGTTATTGACATTTCGAATTGTGAATTGGAGTTTTGCATTTGGTTGGAAGCGCGACGATAATAGATGGAAAGTCCATTACTGTTAATATCTTGTTTGTGCTGTTCTGTTTGAATCAAATATAATTTAGAGCTTCAACGTTTTAGGAATGAAAAAAATTGGAATTTGTATCAAATTAAAAGGATTTCATGCTGTTGCCTGGTCGCTTACTTTTTTTTAAAAAATCTCTGTGCATGGTCATAGTTTTGCGTCTGTTTTGAATTTGTTCATGCGCCAGGAATGTAACGTTTTCCATGAGAAGCCTTCAATAACTAAAATAAATATCTAGTATCATATATTCCTTAGTGCTTCGTTTTAAAAGAAGAATGTACAATTGATTTACCCTTTACCTCTTGCTACATCACTCATTCCATGAGAAATATGATCAGCAGCGGAAACCAAACAATCAGCCTAAGAACAAACGCAATACTAGATGACCCATGGTATGCATCACTGTAACCATTACATATTTACCCACTAGAATGTAGGATGTGAATAGTATCCGAATCTATCTCAAAAAGCAGCAAAAGGGATATATAAATATTTAATACAATTGACAAAAATAACATTACTACTACTACTATTTGTAATGTACAGGCATTTTTAGAATAAACGGAACAACACAATCTTATCATCAGCGTGAGTCCACATGGGTTGCCTTGTTTTGTTTTTATTCATTGAACACCACATTGTTACATCAAACTAGATGTGTCGTTTGTATAATTCGATTTAAATGATGTCTAAAGAAAAACTACACATTCAAATTGAACATTTGAATTCATTAACTGTGTTAAGAGGCATTTCGCTTTAGTCTCAAGAAAACTATTAATTATAATAGTTGTCATTTTAAAATTTTTATTACAATTAAGAGTGCACATAGCCTGTACTAATACAATTCATACCGATATGAAATTTATTCAACCGATGCATGCTTTTTACAAATATATACAAATCGCCTTCTGATTTTTACTATTTCGGTTACAAATGTTACATTGACTTTAAGTCCGTCGGTTACCAAGGTTACATTGATTTTAAGCACATTGGTTATCAAGATAAATGAACAATGTTGAAATGTCGATCTAGCATAACCACATATGAATTCAGAAAACAAATTATGGTTCTATATTAAAGAAACTTTGATCCCAGTACAGCTTTATTATTTTTTAAAAGTTAACATTAATCTATATTTCTAATAGTGTTAAAGAAATGCGTTTCTGTTAGATAATAAGCGCATTCTCTTCACCATTATAAAGCTGCTAAGAACAACGTCAGAAACATAATCAATATGGCCAGATTATCCCACTACAGTACTAAGAACACAGAGTTCCAGCTGCAAAGAGCTCATCGAGATAACGTACAAACTAATGTCAAGGAACAAATATACACCTCTTCCAACTACCTTATCTCCAATAAACCTTTCGGACGTATTTGCAAATTTCATTTGACTCGTCGTCACTATATAGTTACCAAACATAATGTCAGCAACAACCTTTAGAAGCATTTGAAAATGCCTCTATAGATTTAGTACGGAAAATCGTGATGAAGAGTGCACTAAAGTCTTGTGAACTTGATCCAGTTCCAGTGTCACTGCTATTTGAGCGCTTAGATCCAATATTGCCTTCACTAATTGCTGTTATTAACATCGCTCTATCATCCGGAGAATTCCCATCATTTTTTAAAACTGCCATCGTAAAGCCTCTGCTGAAGAAACCAACACTTCACAATAACGATTTAAAAAAAAACTACCGCTCAGTTTCTAATCTTCCGGTCATATATAAATTCTTTGAAAACATTGTTCTAACCCAACTTGTATCTCATTTAATTTCAAACAGTCTTTTTAGCAATGTACTTTCTCATATCGCCCTTGCCACAGTACTGAAATTACTCTTCTGAAAGTAACTAATGATAATCTCTCTGCTTTGGATAGCGGAAAAATTACAGTATTCACACTACTTGATTTTTCTGCAGCATTTGACATAATAGAGCATGATATTTTACATTACCGTCTCCAGCATGTATTTGGTATTCACAATACAGGATTTACAGTGGTTCAAGTCCACATAACACATATTGTATCTGCAAATGGAATACACTCCACCCAGCCGCTCTCAGGTGTTATAGATCATCACCCCGTGTCTCACCAATTGTACGCGATGACACCCAAATATACAAGTCTACCCACCCAACTGGAGTTGCTGCTACCATCCAAAGAACAGAGGGGTGCATTTCGACCCGTGAAATCAATGGATGACGTGTAACAAGCTACAAATTAATGATTATACAACTGAGGCCATTCTGATCAGAACACAAAGACTTTCTCATTCACATCCTCTATCTCAAACAATAAATATCAGCAATACCAACATTAAATTCACATGATAAGTACGAAACCCAAGTGTTACTCTAGACATTACTCTCACATTGGACCAGCATGTCATGAACATATGCAAAGCTGCATATTTTGAACTGAGACGCATCAGTTATATTCGCAAATATCTTTCAGTTGATGCCACTAAAACTCCCGTGTGTTCATTAGTACTTTCAAGACTGGACTATTGTAAATCAATTGTGTCTGGTTCGTCTCAGTATATAATCCAGAAACTTCAAAAAGTTCAAAACACAGCTGCTCGGATCAGCTTTTGAGTACCAGAATAAGAGCACACATCCCCACTGCTCTGTACCCTACACTGGCTATCAATTCGATCCAGCATCAAACATAAAATTTGTTCTCTGTGCAAACGTTTCACTGACGGACTCCAGCCCAGCATACTTATCCGGCCTCACCCATGTATACACACCAGCAAGATACTTACCGGTATGCTCCTCTTCTGACAATCGTATACTCATTGTTCCCACTATGAAAACTAAGTGATATGGATAACGTTCTTTTGCATACAAGGGCCCAGCAACGTGGAACGAATTGCCCACTGAAATTAGACACAAAGACACAGTGATCCCGTTCAAGAATGCTCTAAAACTTAACCTTTTAACCTTAACCTTAACTTAACCTTTTCGACTGCAAGAACAAACTTAGAGACCTAATAATCTTTCTTACCTTAAATATTTTCAGTACTTTCTAATTTCATGGCATTTGCTTTTTGTTTTTGTTTTGTAGTCATAACATTTTAGATGTTGTAAAGCTTCTAAAGATTAAGCGCTGTACAGTCATTATTATTATTACAATTATTATTATTATTATTATTATTATTATTATTTATTATTATTAGTATTATTAGTATTAATTATTATTATTATTATTATTATTATTATTATTATTATTATTATTATTAATTATTATTATTATTATTATTATTATTATTATTATTATTATTATTATTATTATTATTATTATTATTATTATTATTATTCATTCCCAATAATCTTTAATCACTGTATTCAAAGCAAACGAATGTTCATTCTCCCAGTCCATGGACTCGGCATATGTATCAATACATAATAACACAATGAAATAAAAATTCTAATTTCCACTTATACAGTGTTCATTCAGTCGATCAGCTGATTTTTACACCTTACATTATGTTTTATAGCAAGCAAAAATATGTCATTTACTTTAACAATAGTGTCAAAAATGTGTTGTTCGTTTTTGTTAAAAAAAGGATAGTGATACAGTTCCTCTTACTGTGCCTGACATTGGCGGTCCGATAATTGAATCTTTCTTAAAATCCATTAGTTGGGAACATGATATCTCCTTTATAATTTTTTATTACCATTAATTTACAACATTATAAGCAATTTTGCCCGGTGGCAAAAAAAGGGAATAAAGTCTCTTTCAAGAAGATCGTTTTCATCTGAAGAGAACTCGATGCCACTGCTTCTAGCATTACAGATCAAAGATTCATTTTGAGTTATTATAATTGAAATAAATGATGTCTGTCGAACACTTATGAACGTTTTAAGCATTTTCAGTCGTGCAAAGGGTTTGATGGAGGGAGGGACTTTATTTCAATTGCACCTAATCATAATTTCAACTTGATTTTAATTTCGGTTAGATAGGAATCAAACGTCTAAATGTGCAGCCTTTATGCACAACTTCATAAATAATGACCGGTAATGAACATCTAGAAAGCAATCAATGACAGTCTAATCACTATTCTAAATAATTATCTGCAAACTAAACAGCCATGATTGAAATTGAAACAGTGTATACGTAGGTACACCAGGCTTTGCTATTGATACATTACAAGTTGTATTGGCTTCTAACCAACTGCGCCACTGGCTAGCCAAGCAACTTCTTTTGGAACTCGACAGAAAAAACTACCTAAGCCATGCAACTTGCTAATCGTCATGTTTTTCAGTGAGAGTTGGATTTCAAATGCTTTTGACGCATGTGCAGAGAAGTTTTGTATAATGGGATTTAAACAGATCAATTAGGTTTTAAAATGAGAAATTATTGATTTGAAGATATATGATTGAGTAAACATGTTTTTGAAAGATTTTTGTTGAATTGAAATTTTATTCAGATCTATTAATTCACATTCATCTCCATGGTGTCATACCAAAGTCTTATAAAACGGTACAAACAGCTGCCTTGCCTGGCGCTCCACATTAAGAGGATGGTGTTAAGACTAATCTGCCTGGTGTCAGGATGATGTAACTTTGTGGAACATGATGCTACCTGTTCCAGACGTGATGACCCAGTGCTAGACATCTCTGTAAATTGCCACACTGCAGACATATTAACAATTTGACTGAATTATTGTTTTATACCTACGTTCAAAATCCAAATCTCTCTCTCTCTCTCTCTCTCTCTCTCTCTCTCTCTCTCTCTCTCTCTCTCTCACACACACACACACACACACACCCTAACATATATGCATAGGTATTATTGTTTCAGTGCATTGAATTACTCAGAGTTACAGTTTTATACTACTTCTCTGCTTCACTGCTTTAGTTTTCACGATTAAATTTTTCTTCCAAAGACTATTTATATTTTTTTCATCCATTCTTTTGTCTTTTCAAATGGGAACTATACTATAGTTTCTCCGCTTTTCATTGGTTTAAAAGTTCATTATAACCTAAAAGTTATCATGATTGTAATAATCTGTATTTAGGGAGTGAAGTATACATGTTTGTATACGGTAAACACTATTCATACAAGCCTTATTCGGTCTCGATATAAAAAAATCAGTGCAATACTAATGAATTGCACAAATGAGTTGAGATTAATAGCTTCGAAGATTTTCTATTTTGTTTACTTCGCTGATTTATTGTTAATTGATATAGTCTACATGTTTTGAGTTAGCGAAAATAAGAAGTATCATGTATACGGGTGTGGTTGGCATCCTCAATGGTTTGATTAATAATTATTTCTGGTTAACCGTTTCAGGCTGTCCTATACATACTCAGTGTGTTTATTGTCCCTGATGTTTCATTTGTTTACATCATCCCAATTACGTTTGGTCTATATCTTCTTTATTTCGGATGTTGACTACCCTGTATTGTAGTCTACCTCGGCAATATTGTTAGAGTGCATAGCAGTTTCCGATCCATTGCTATGAGCGACTGAATAACACGGTATAGGTCGCGAAATACAAAAATAGATTTTTTTAAAATCTTTTCTTGGGGCAATACAATCCCAATGCAGAAATGTGTAAAATATCGAACTGGTAATTTTTATAAATAATTATTGTGAAAATTGACTAAATATACACATGCAATACTATCTGATGCTTGTTTGAATATTCCGACAAAAAATGTGGGTTTTGTGGGCTCTATTGGTTGTTTGTTTTGTTAGAACTGTGTATGTTGTGGGCGCTGTGTGTTGTGTGGGTTTTGTTAATTTGTGGGTTTTGTGAGCTCTGTTGGTTCTGAGCTTTGTGTTTATATATACATTCATATATATATATATATATATATATATATATATATATATATATATATATATATATATATATCTTGTTACGTATATTTGATTTAAATCATTTATTTTTAATTGTCAGATCCAAATTTGTCATTTTGGGTTTAAAATTCATTAATTGGGAGATATCTATTCCGGAAAATTCAGGCTGACCTAGACACTATTTGTAAACAACAAGGTTGACCTCATTTCTGACACTGCTTCAGAGAGTGTCAACAAGCTTCTAAAAAGATTGGCTAAATCCAAGGACATCTTTTTATTTTTAGTTCTTGGGGGTGAGAGGTGGATGATTTTTCTTCTGGATCATTCTATGTGTACGTGTTTTTATGATCGTACGTTCTTTCTGTGACCTTCTGGAAAATCACGTGATCCCTTGTTTACGTAAAAAACAGATATAAACCATGTTTTAGGAGAGAGCTATTTAGTAGAATTTCTGGGCTTTAAATTAATAGTTGTGTTTTGAGTTATATTGGAAATTGTGTCAATTCGTTGGAGCAAGAGGAATTATTTTATTTATCTGGAAAAGAATATGTGCTCATAGATTTTTATTTTGATTATTATAAAAACAAGAACTGCATCACGTGACATCGTCAGCCATTTTGGATTACATCGTCAAGGTTCGAACCTGGAACTATTAGGACATTTATTCATCAGGACTCTTGCAATTCCATTACTGGATTAGTTTTGTGAATTCTACATTGGATTATTTTTGGATTTGATTCTCTAAAACCTTAAGTTTAAATGTTTTGTTTTATGAAAATATTTGTACTCGAATAAATTTATTGTTAAAGCTTTACAAGCTTGTTAGTTTTCACTTCTTTCTGTGTTGCTGCTTATTAGAACCTAAGCACGTAACATAGAAATTGGGGGCTCGACTCGGGATTGAAATAAATTGGAATTTAAATTTGAATTTCCTCTAGTTTTTGAAAATTTTAAATCTTTAGTGAGACTGACAGGCTTGTACTAAAATGACATCTAAAGTAAAAATATTTCTTTCTAATCTACCCATGAGCAATTAGATCTTTTTGAAAAAAGATGAGTTGATTCAATTTGCCAGAAAATATGATCTTTCTGAAGTCAAGGCTTCTTTAACGAAACAAGATATCAAAAAGATTTTGGTCCAGTATTTGGTGGAAAAGGATATGTTGGAACAAAGTGCTTTGATTTCAGTCAGTAAGTCTGCATCATGACTCTGACATCAAACAAAAGGAATTAGAATTAAAATTAAAGATGGAATTAGAGTTCAAGAAGCTGGAGTTTCAGGAAAGGGAGAAAGAAAGACAATTACAATATGAAAAAGAGGGGAGAGAGGAAATTAGAGTTTAAGAAACTGGAATTTCAGGAAGGGGATAATGAAAAACAATTACAATATGAAACTAAAATGAAATAATTAGAGCTGGAATGTGAAAATCACCATCATACTTCAAACCCAAATTCAAGTTTTGATTTAGCAAGGAATATTAGATTAGTGCCCCCTTTCAAAGAAAACGTTCAGCAAAGTGGTGATTATGATGTGGTTAAAGAATGCATTTTACGGGGTTATGAGTTAGTCCCTGAAGCTTATAGGCAAAAATTCAGAAATTACAGAAAAGAAGCTGGAGAAACTCATGTCAAATTTGTTAGAGAAACAGAGCAGTTGTTTGATATATGGTGCTTAACCAAGAAAGTCGAACAAGATAATCAAAATCTCAAGCAAATGATATTAATTGAAGAGTTCAAAAACTGTGTCCATAGTGACGTTAAAACTTATCTCGATGAGCATAGATTTGAAACTTTGGAAAATGCTGCTCGAGCTGCTGACGAATATTCTTTGACACATAAAGTTCCTTTTGTTAAGAACACTTCTACCCAACAATCTTCTGGCAGAGTATTTCCGCCTAATTCAAGCCCTTCTAAAACTCAAAATAACACAACTTTCAAAAATCAAACTTCAGAGAAGTTTGATTCTAAATCCTTGTCTCTTCCGACGTGTACCTATTGCAAGAAAAAATGACACGTTGTTTCTGATTGCTACAAATTGAAAAAAAGGCATCAGAATCAAGACAGACCTGTTCCAAATGCTCTTATTTCCAAGAGGTCAAGGTCACAGTCATGTATTGAAAGCAATACATTTGATGGGTCTAATAAACCCCAGTCTGATTTTATTATGGAGAATTATGAACCATTCATATCGAAGGGTTCTATATCACTCTTGGGTGATTCAGCCAATCCCACCCCTATTAAAATGTTAAGGGACACAGGAGCTTCTCAGAGTCTTTTATTATCAGGTACTTTGCTTTTTTCTGAGAAGTCTTCTTCTAATGAAAGTGTTCTTATTCAGGGAGTAGAGTGCGGCTTTGTTAATGTTCCTCCCCATTATGTAAATTTGTCATCAGACTTAGTGTCAGGACCTGTCACAGTCGGAACAGTCTCGGTTTTACCCGTTGAGGGCATCCATTTATTGCTAGGCAACGACGTAGCTGGGGACAAGGTTGTGGTTAATCCACTTGTAAATGACAGGCCTAATTTGGATCGGAAAGTTGATCAAATTGAAAAAAAATTCCCTAAGATATTTCAAGCTTGTGCAGTTACCAGAGCTATGGCAAAGAAAGCTCTTGAAAATGAAGTTGAAGAGGCCAGTATTCCTTCAGCTGACACGTGTATAGGTCAGGCTTCTGATGAGGTCACTTTACTTCTCGTTTGGATCAATCAGAAGGTATTGATCATATTGATCCTCTTTTAACAAATCATTCTCTTTATTCTAATCAGGGTGATAAACGACAGTCACTTGTCGTCGAACAGGAAAATGATCCTGAGATGTCCTGTTTGTTTCAAAGGGCCATAAAAGAGACTGAAGTCACTGAAGTTCCTGTCTGTTATTTCATTAAAAATGGAATTCTTATGAGAAAATGGAGACCTCCCGAGGTACCTGCAGGTGATGAGTGGTCAGTGAACTATCAAATTGTGGTTCCAAAACCTGTTATTTCATTAAAAATGGAATTCTTATTTGAAAATGGAGACCTCTCGAGGTACCTGCTGGTGATGAGTGGTCGGTGAAGTATCAAATATTAGTTCCAAAACCTTACAGACAGGAAATACTTAATCTGGCCCATGAAACTCCTTTGGCTGTTCATTTAGGGATTAATAAAACTTATCACAAGATCTTGACTCACTTCTATTGGCCAAAAATCAAAAGTGATGTTACCAAATACTGCAGATCTTGTCATACTTGTCAAATGGTAGGAAAACCCAATCAGAAGATACCTCAGGCTCATCTGCAACCTATTCCTGCGTTTGACGAACCATTTAGTAGAGTTATGGTAGATTGTGCAGATCCCTTACCCAAGACAAAGTCATGTAACCAATACCTGTTGACCATTATGTGTGCGTCAACAAGGTTTCCAGAGGCTATTCCGTTGAGGAATATAAAATATAAAACAATAGTAAAAGCTTTGATAAAGTTTTTTTACTCAGTATTGCCTTCCCGAATCTATTCAGTTTGATTAAGGTTCAAACTTCATGTCTGGAATTTTCCAGCAAGTTATGAATGAATTGGGCATTCAGCAATTTAAGTTAAAAATGAAACTATGGTTTGAAAGAACTACAAGGGAGATAACTTTTGAGTCTGGTAATGGAGTTGTGTTACTCTTGTTCATTCTTCTTACTTTTCTTCAGATTAGATATTACGGCCCTTACAAAGTTAAGAAGAAAATGAATTAGTTAAATTATAGTATTAGTATTCCTGGAATCTAAATAAATTATAGGAGTACCAGTATATTGAAAGAGATAGCCATGTTAAACATGTAATTAATTTAGTTGT
The DNA here is from genome assembly GCA_030141615.1 of Unio pictorum. NCBI lineage: Eukaryota > Metazoa > Mollusca > Bivalvia > Unionida > Unionidae > Unio > Unio pictorum. The sequence continues at coordinate 5,357,860 of JARLTB010000025.1, forward strand.
ACCTGTCCCACTCAGTGAAGAAATATCATCGGATTCTACTGACATTGGAGCGACAAATTGTTGAAATTCAGAAATTATGAAAAATCTAGACCAGAAACTTTCACATTTGCAAGTGCAGGAAGGAAAGGAACTGAAACGGTTGTTGTTTGAACATGAACACTTATGTCCAGATATTCTTACAAGGACAAACAATTTTTTTTTATGACGTTGAAATTGAAAATTCCAAACCTGTTAAACAGCTTCCATGCAGGATGAGTCCAGTCAAACAGGAATACTTAAAAAAAGGAAATTCAATATTTGCTGGAGAATGGTTTTATCGAGCCCAGTAAAAGTGATTGGATTTCACCATGCATACTTGTTCCAAAACCAGATTAAACTTTCCGTATGTCCACTGATTATAGAAAGGTTAACAAAGTGACAAAAACAGATTCATTCCCATTACCAAGAATTGACGATTGTATTGATAAAATTGGGAATGCCAAGTATGTCACCAAATTTTGACCTTCTGAAAGGATTTTGGCAGATTCTACTAACGGAAAGAGCAAAGGAAATCTCGGCATTTGTGACTCCAGATGGACTCTACCAATATAAAAGGTCCATTTCAACATCTTATAAAAATGATCATCTCTGGTCTAGAAAATTGTGACGTCATCATCTACAACGACACCTGGAGAGAACATCTAGCAACAATTCGAAAATTCTTTGACAGACTCAATGATGCATGTCTGACTGTTAATTTATCAAAACGTGAGTTCTGCCGTGCTAGTGTGACTTTCTTAGGACATTTTGTGGGACATGGACAAGTTAAAAGGTTGAGGCTATTTCTAGATAATATCATTGCAGACGCTCTTTCCAGTGTATAACAATTTATTATACTGTGTCATTTATACTAGTTTTTTTAACCTCAGATGTAAATGGGTTTGTGATAAAAAGAACGTTTTATCATTATATAACTTTCTTTTTATTTTATGGAGGAAGGTGTTACGTATATTTGATTTAAATCATTTATTTTTAATTGTCAGATCCAAATTTGTCATTTTGGGTTTAAAATTCATTAATTGGGAGATATCTATTCCGGAAAATTCAGGCTGACCTAGACACTATTTGTAAACAACAGAGTTGACCTCATTTCTGACACTGCTTCAGAGAGTGTCAACAAGCTTCTAAAACGATTGGATGAATCCAAGGACATCTTTTAATTTTTAGTTCTTGGGGGTGAGAGGTGGATGATTTTCCTTCTGGATCATTCTATGTGTACGTGTTTTTATGATCGTACGTTCTTTCTGTGACCTTCTGGAAAATCACCTGATCCCTTGTTTACGTAAAAAACAGAGATATAAACCATGTTTTAGGAGAGAGCTATTTAGTAGAATTTCTGGGCTTTAAATTAATAGTTGTGTTTTGAGTTATATTGGAAATTGTGTCAATTCGTTGGAGCAAGAGGAATTATTTTATTTATCTGGGAAAGAATATGTGCTCATAGATTTTTATTTTGATTATTATAAAAACAAGAACTGCATTACGTGACATCGTCAGCCATTTTGGATTACATCGTCAAGATTCAAACCTGGAACTATTTAGGACATTTATTTATCAGGACTCTTGCAATTCCATTACTGGATTATTTTTGTGAATTCTATATTGGATTATTTTTGGATTTGATTCTCTAAAACCGTAAGTTTAAATGTTTCCTTTTATGAAAATAGTTGTACTTTAATAAATTTATTGTTAAAGTTTTACAAGCTTGTTAGTTTTCACTTCTTTCTGTGTTGCTGCTTATTCGAGCCTAAACACGTAACAATATATATATATATATATATATATATATATATATATATATATATATATATATATATATATATATATATATATATATATATATAATGTTTTGAAAAGTATCCTTAAAGTTGAAAATATTGCCTTTTGAGTACTAACAATATATACGCATTACATGTATATAAGAATAGATTTTAAAGTACTACGATCGATAGCAAAACATAGTATTTAAATTATTATTAACTAAATAACCTTCGCAGAGAATATAATCCTGAAATATACTATACTTATTATAGTGATACATTACAATATATTTGGGATTACGAGTGGTCGAGAGGTCTAAAGCCCTAACCATTACGGATCATTGCCATCTCACCTCTCTCTACTTGGGTTCGAGTCTCCGGTTGTCAGAAAACGTTCCAATAGCTTATCAAGGGTCGGTGGTTCTTTCCCGGATTCTTCCTCCACCATTTATACTTGTCGCCATGTATTGCCTATCTTGTGCTGAAAAATGGCATAAAACCCTACAGGATCTAAAATTTAACTATATTTGTTGTTAAATAGAGATAAATAGTTTAATTAATATTTTTATTTATTTATAACGAAAATTTTAAAAATAAAAAAATATATTATACCCTGACAAATTATTGACGAATATTCAATATTTCATCAACTCAAAATTCTATGAAAGAAAATTATGATGTGCAAATACTCAGGATCACATACATAAATAAGTACTATAGTATTGATTGATCCTAATATATTAAACATTTATCTTATAATGCCTCTTTATATATATATATATATATATATATATATATATATATATATATATATATATATATATATATATATAAAGAATTTAAGTTATTCTGTAAACAAAAATAATATAAAAGTATTCATAACTAATTGTAAACGGAGCATAATTCAAATACTAATATTAACATCTATTAAAAGACATCACACATTATTTAAAAAAAACAAAAAAAACAGAAAACTCCAATAAAAAAGATATAGACGAATAATTGCCTCAACATTCCAAAATTAGTGTAAGACATGAATGATTTCCTACGTGATTGTTTTATATCAACAATGAACATCATTACCTTCGACTCGAAGGAAAAACACCTGGAGCCTTCACATCATGTTTTGATGCCGGCCTGCCATTATATGATCGTGGGTCTGACCGGTCTTAACTAGACCGAGCTGCTCATGAATTTCCTTCTTAACAACATGCTCAAATGTGATCGAGTCTTTTTGTAGAGAGCGCAATCCTCATCAGGACAAATGAATCACGCTGACTACTTTTGGTGATGCAAAATGTTTGATGGTGGAGTCGGCAACGTTGCTGTTGGAAACGTCTTCGCGATATCGGATGAAGACGAGATTTAGCGTTTGGAAGCATTTGACTCAGATTTGCAAAGTATTATCTTGTCGAAGACATCAAAATCGACCGCGAGAACATGAGTAAAATATGTAAATAATTTTCGTCGATGAGGCACAAAAGATGCAACAGTATTTGACTCACTCAATATTGTTCTAAGGCATTCCAAAATACATTCGACGAAACTCTGAATGTTTTTGATGTTTTTCGGGTTTGGATAACCGAATCGTGGACGCGACCACTGCACGAGCATCACCGCTCGACAATTCGATGGCTACTATGTCGCGGCGACACCGTTCAAGCATGATTTAATGACGTTCAATCGCGACGTGGAAACGATTCTGGAACTGAATCGCAATGGTTTTAATGAATGTTACCTGGTTAAGGTAAACACTGCTGCTACAAAACAACCTAAGGTTTCGTCTCTAGAACAATCTTCAGCAACTGGTAAAAATAAGCAGAAACTAAGGAAGTAACAGGATAATTCACAGTGAAAAAGGAAAAAAAGATCAAGAAGTCAGTATAATAAAGAACGAGACATACATGAATGACAACCAAATATAGACTGGAACAAGCAAGAATTGAGGCGGAAACAGAAGAAGCTAGACTGGAAATAGATAGGCTTGAAAAGGAAAAAGAAGAACTTGAGAAGATCAATTGTATGGAGAGATAAAAAGTTATTGAACAGAGCGGTTATGAAGCATATCGAAATCGCCTTCTCTGAAGTGGTCACTACAGACAACTTGACTATCTCGTCTGTCAGTAGTCGCCTCAGTCCAATCTTTTCTTGTCGTTCGTATCTGCTTAATCCATTGTTTCCTTGAAACAGGATTAGTAGGAAATGAGTGCAAACTCACTCCTTCTCGTGTTGTATTACTACAACCCCCAACAATACAGCTTTTTACCATTATTCACACGCGGATACATTCGTTGAAATCAACTACAATGAAAACTGGAAAGCTGTGTTACATACACTGCGTCACTTCCGTTTTGCCTTACGAAAAGTACCGAGCACAAAATCTGCAAGGAGCGTCATTTTCGGTAGTCATTATTTTCATTATTGATGAGGTATATGACATATTACCTATACAAATCGCATAGTGAAAGTAAAGTTTATAATATAAACGAAGGTAAACTATCTAGATTGAAGCTTAAATAATTAGTTGGTTTTTATTAAATCAGAATTTGCCAGCCATGAAAAACTATTTAAACAGAAACGTTAAAACATTAGAGGAAGATTATTTGGACAATGCAGCGACACGTTCTTTAATTGATCGAGTAAACCAATAATATTGTTCATTTATTAATATTTCCCCTGTTGGAAACGTAGCACTCCGGATTATCAACACCATTTTTATCTTGTTGAATCAATATTGCTCCTACCCACCAAGATGACTTGCATCAACAGATAGTTGAATGATTGGCTATAATGTTGAGCGTCGCAGGAATTGGCCCAATCTTAAGTATGGCCTTTAACTTATAAAAAGTCTCTTGCCATTTTCAGTCCAATGAAAGTTGTTTTACTTCCTCAGTAAATTTGTTTAGCAAATTATTGAAAAATTGGAACAAAACTTTCGATAGTATCTAGCTGTTACCAAAAATCGCGTTAGTTGCTTTTGACTGACATGCTCAGGGAATTCAGAGATAGCCTTGACCTTAGCATCTATAATTTTAACTTGTCCACGTCCCACAATATGCCCTATAAATATTACACGTGAACGACACAAGTCACTTTTAGATAAATAATTTTCAAACTTGCATCAGTGTGTCTGTCAAAAAATTACCAAATAGTCTCTAAATGTTCTTTCTATGTGTCGTTGCAGATCAAGAATCATCAACGCAAGCATAACAGTTATCTAGATCAGAAGTAATCATGTTCATTAAACGTTGAAAAGAACATGGAAAACGCTTCGTTCCAAACGGCATCACATTATATTCATAAAGTCCATCTGGAGTCACAAATACCGAAATCTCCTTTGCCCTTTCCGTTATTTAAATTTGCAAAATCATTCCAGAAAGTCAAATTTGGTGGCATTTCCATTTTTATCAATGCAGACATCCATTCGAAATGAATCTGGTTTAGTGATCAGTGCACATGGGTACTGTTTTATCTGTTCCGCAGCAAGAATAAATTGTGAACTTGAGTCACTTTGTCTTGGTTTTATGAAATCATTCTCCAGCAAATACTGTATTTTTTCTTCTTCATGCATTCCTGTTCAAGAGAGCTCATCATGTACGGTGTTGTTTCACAGGTGTGGAAAAGGTCAAAGTAGATTTTATATGTAGGAACACCTGGAAATAAGTGCTCATTTTCAAGTAATATTCTAGTCCAGATTATTCGTAATGTCTGAATTCCGAAGATTTGTTACTCAAAAATCAGTATAATCCGATAGCAATCCGTCGCTGAACTCCTCGCTGAGTATGACAGGTACAACATAATTAACTGAATGATTAACCTGGCTATCTCATTAAACATATTCAAACTCCTTTACTTTCTTTAAATACCATGAACACTTTTCTTATAATTTAACTCTTTTTTTCTTAACTTTGCAAGGGCCGTACTACTTAATCTGAATCAATTTGTTAAGAATGAGCACGAGAGACAAACTTTATTCTGAGACTCACATGTTCTCTCCATTGTAGTTCTGTCAAACCGTAATTTCACCTTTGACTTCAATTACTAGATGTCAAATTCAATCATAATAGGCTGGAAAGGTACATACCTAAACTATGACCCTTGATAAGACTGGAGAAATTTGAGAAGGCTAAATTGAGTAAAAAGAACTTTATCAAAGCTTATATTATTGTTTTAGATTCAAAGTAATTGTTTCTTGGAATTTTGTTGACTCACGCATTACGGTCAACAGGTATTGATTACCTGACTTGATCTTAGGTAAGAGACCAACACTAACTACCATTATTCTGCTAAATGGTTCGTCAAATGCCGGAAGAGACTGCAGATGACCCTTAGGTTTCTTTTGATTTTGGTTTCCACCATTTGACACGTTTGACATGATCTGCAGTAGTCTAGCCACCCAACTGATGTTGATGCTACCATCCATGGAGTAGAGAGGTGCATTTCTGATGTGAAATCATGGATGACATGTAACAAGCGGCAGATGAATGATGATAAAATTGTGGCTATTCTGATCACAACATAATGACTTTCTCATTCACATCCTTTACCTCAGACAATAAATATCAGCAACACCAACATTAAATTCTCACAGTCAGTACGAAACATAGGCGTTACTCTAGACAGTACTCTCACATTGCACCAACATGTCATGAACATATGCAAGGCTGCATATCTTGAATTGATACGCATCAGTTGCATTCGTAAATATCTTTCAGTTGATGCCACTAAAACACTTGTCTGTTCATTAGTACTATCAAGACTGGACTATCGTAACTCAATTCTGGCTGGTTCGTCACAATATTTACTCCAGAAACTTCAAAATGTTCAAAACACAGCTGTACGGATCATCTTTAGAGTACCTCGATCAGAGCACACCTCACCACTGCTCTGTACCCTATACTGGCTATCAATTCGATACAGAATAAAACACAAAATGTGTTCTCTGTGCTATGTTTCAATGACAGACTCCAGTCCAACATACCTATCCAGCCTCACCCATGTGTATACACCAGCTAGATATTTACGCTCTTCTTCTGATAATCGTATACTCATTGTTCCCAAGGTGAAAACAAAGTCATATGGACAACGTTCGTTTGCACACCAGGGCCCGGCGACGTGGAACGAATTGCCCATTGAAATTAGACACAAAGACACAGTGGTCCCTTTAAAGAGTGCTCTTAAGACTTACCTGTTTCGACTGCAGGGACAAACTTAGCGACCTAATCATGTTTTGTATCTTATGTTTTCAGCATGTTTTTATGTTTTCCAATTTCATTGATTTTGTCATTTGTTGTTCTGTAGTGTAGTCATATCATTATTGATGGTGTAAAGCGCTTAGAGCTTCGAAAGATTAGGCGCTATACAAAGTCCTCATTATAATTATTATTATTATTATTATTATTATTATTATTATTATTATTATTATTATTATTATTATTTACAAACATAGCATTTTAATTTTGTTCAGTAGAAGTGATTCCAGATCTTGTGAAAGTCTTCTTGTTTCCTAAATGACCAATCAAAGAATTTCATGGGCCAGACTAAGTACGAGTTTTGAAAGTCCACGGACCACTCGTCACCAGCAGGTAACTCGGGAAGTTTCTATTTTCTCATATGAAATAACAAACAGGTACTTATGTGGCTTCAGTTTCACTAATTGCCCTTTGAAACAAACAGGACATCTCATGATCCTCTTGCTGTTTGAAGATAAGTGATTGCCGTTTGTCACCCTGATTAGAGTAAAGAGAATGAGTAGTTAAAAGAGGATCACTGAGATCAAAGTCCTTCAGATAATAACAAGATGTTAACTGCAGTATCAACCTGAGATGACCGTGTTTAAAACCACAATGATTATATAATGTTCTGTTGATCAGCACATTAGCAGTAATAAGGGACTGTTTAGCCTCAATGAAAAATACATTACAGACCCCCCCCCCCGCCCTCCCGTATCAGTTTGGACCCAAGTTTTAAAAATCACACAGGGGCTGTTTAACCTCAAATAAGAATTTTACATTGGACTATTGGGGATTTATAGCGTCAAGGGAAAGTGGAGTGGTTGTATAGGGACAATTGGAATGGAGGGAGGTGAGGTGGGATCACTATTATAAAGATTGGTATCAATGTTGCAACAAATGGTGGAAGCACGTGTTGACCTCAGTGGGAAATAGATATATACTCCCAATATACATAGAGTGATAGAACACAAACAATATACAACATTCAAATTATACAGGTTAAAAACTTTCACATTTTGTATTTTGTCGAGGCAAAAAAAGGGAAATTGTTAGAGACCTATGAGTGACCCTGAAAAATGCCTTTGGGTTCTTCGTCTTCTTCTTCTTTTTATCCAGTTCTTCCACCAGCTCCTGACTGTCCCAATGATTCCTTAGTCGTTTTTTCTTTTCATCCTCTGGAATCTAGTCAAAATGTCCCATTGATCTAAACTTTCCATAAAACTTTATCCAACTCATATTAAGTTTCTCAAAGTCCTCATTCTTTTTTTTCTTTCTCCTTTCTCTCTTCTGCCCAGGTATCTTTAATTTTTTTATACTTTTATTTCCTACACCCTTCTCATCTTGTCTTTGGCTTTATTCATCTGGTCAACTCCCAAAGTGACAAAGGACCACTCTATCCAAAACAACACATCTTCTAGAATGCATCTGACATATATATGTTATGTGACTCCTTTAAACTTTCCACTCTCACATATTTTGGTTTAATACATTTTCTTTGTTTCTTCACTTCCTCCTCTAGAATACCTTCTAGCAGATCTCTCGCTACTTTGTGTCTGGTTACAACGTCTAGTCTACCTGTATATATATATATATATATATATATATATATATATATATATATATATATATATATATATATATATATATATATATATATATTATGCTCAGCAGTGAATTACTTGATTTTTTAGTTAAAATAATATTGATATTTCACTGCAGTGAAAAAATAACAACAGTGAAAAAATAACAATATTTTTTCGCTACAGGAACTACATTTTTGGGTCAGAACAGTGAATTTTCACTACAGGAACTAAATTTTTGGGTTAGAACACTGTGTCACAAACTTGAGGTAGCCAACGTATGTGAGCTTAAAATGAAAAGAATATTTGCTTGAAACGAGTGAATAACGGATACATCTCTTGGATAAAAAAAACTCTAGTATTTTCACTCGTGGCTTTGTCACTCGTGAAAATACTGAGTTTTTCATCCAGTCGATGAAATATATCCGTTATTCATTCGTTTCAAGCAAATATCATATATATATATATATATATATATATATATATATATATATATATATATATATATATATATATATATATATATATATATATATATAATTTTCTCAAGCTTTTCCACCACATAAGTCACGTCCACTAACCAAAAACCAAATTTTTCTTTGTTCGTTATATAAATCGATGGCCATCTTGATGTATTCAGTGTTGAATGGCGCGAATGACGGACGCTTGAGTTTATATATGTCAAGCATGGATATGAAGGAAAACATCTCTTACACTCACGTTTATAATCACGCTACTCCACCTATTCATAAATAGGCAACTTGAATAGTCTCTTTCTTAGAGATCTGGTTATCCCTTTGAAGGGCTGTTTTGTTTGGAACTCCAAATGCACCTGGCTAATGCTGGTCCTTCCCAGGCCTTGCCTCGCACACACAACGTCTGCTCCAATCGTGCTCCCTATCCACAGTTGTTCTTGTGAAAGCAGAATGGGAATGAGTGGCCTCAATATCCCAATCAATGGTTTGAGGCGACAGTGAAGACTTCCTTCTGTCCTCATCTGAACCACAACCATATCTGAAGTTGTGGTTATTGTGGCTGTGGCTGTAGCCGTCGTACCCAGACTGGTTGTGAAGGTGGTTTCACCTTAGGTTTCACCTGACAGACTGAGCACTTCATGAGGTGAGGTAAGGTCGACCTTTTCCTCCTCTTCATTTTTTGTTTTTAATCTTCCCTTCTGTTATGATCTCCATGGTCAGCTCGTCCAAGAGGCACCTGTCATAATCCAGGTGCATTTGGAATTCCAGAGGCTTTGTAATTCTGCTACTCATTTCTTGAATCTTCAACGATGGGTAGCCAGATTTGTTTAAGGTCGCATGCGCAACTATATGCTTTCGCGACCAGTTAATCCCCGAGGGTCGGGCTATTTGATTGGTCGGGACCTAAGGTAACTTTGACTACACTAGGCTGTGTTGTCGCAGTCTCCCCGGCACCCGCTTTAAATGGCAGTCTTGCCTTAGAGTAACATGTTAAGTCACAGCAAAGCAGGAAGGCACCCGGTTTAGGAAAGCTAGATTGTCAAATTGTTTCACTCTAGTTAAAGACATAATCCAATCGGTTTGATTACTTCTAAAATGAGGTATTAAGTATCTGTGTAATTAGTGAATTGCCAAATAGTTTAGTTGTACTTTACATCAGTGTGAGAATAGGCCGAGCATGAAATCAAGATTTCCAACATCTAATCAGAACCCGTGTTACGTAAAAGTAGATAAAGTCCAATGGATCAGCCATGTTTTCGTCGACAATCAGGTTAACCTATTTCTGTTTCTCCACACTCCTGGATGTTGCCATTGTTTACGCTTGAAACGCCCTTATTTCTAATCTAGTCAAGTTTTACTATGGACAGAAAAAAAATACCAATAATGTGTAAGCCACCTGTGCAATTATATCAAATCCATATAGTCATATAATTTTTCATCTTTCCTATCAATAAATATTTCTAGTGCATAGTGTACATGTTGTAGGTACTTAACAAATTGAATTGCTAAAATGTCTTAGCGACATAAATGAGTGTAGTCACTGTTAGGTATTTTAGCTTGTTAATTTTGAGCGGTGGTCAAAATTGATCAAGTTAGATTTCGAGAAAGAGATTGTTCGAAAAGGGTTCTCGAACCAAATGAGAACCCTGGGAAAAAAAACCAAATTGAGTTGGAGTGGGGTGTGTTTGGTGTTATTTCATTTCTTCCTTCTTCTTTTTCTCTTCTTTTCCATTTTCTCTTTCCCACTTTTTTCTTACTCCCTTCTTCCCTCTTTCTTTCTTTTTCCTTCTTCCCTTTCTTTTTACTTTTTCTTGTCGGTTGGTTGGTGTTATGTTTCCTTGAGCTATCACTATCTGATCCCGGTGTTCTCATCACAATTGTATTTATCTTGCCACTTGTCGGTATACTGATTTTACTGTACCTACATTGTGCTACTACTTAGTGCAATGTTCTCTTTTTTTCCCTCCTTCTCCTTCTTCCCTTTTTCCCCTTTCTTCCTTTCTTCCTTTTTTCCTCGCATTACAATGTTTATATTATCCCCCTTTTCCCTTCCTTTTCCCTTTTCTCTTTTATTTTTTATATTTATTTTAAGGTTTTGTTAAGTGGTTCTGCTTTTTTAAGCTAGCAGTATTACTATCCGCTCTGGCCCCTTTAACCGATATGGTCTCGTTAATTATTTATTTATTTGGTAGTTATAATATTTATTTTTTGTCTGTTTATTTAAGGCATTATTACGTGGGTCTGCTTTTGAGCTAGCGATGTTATTATCTGCTCTGGCCCCTTGATTGATAAATATTAACTCTATGGCTATGTATATGTTTCTTTATTTATTCGATGGTTTTGATATTTATATTTTGTGCTTTATGTCTATTGATTTTAGGTAATTAAGTATATTTATATAGGTAGTATTTACGTTTTTGCTATACCTTTTATCTAGAATTTGGGGGAATGATGTAACTGATTCAAGTTTTCTTTGTTGTAGTTGGAAGACGGTACGTTGTAGATGGTATTTGTGACATATGTTGAATACATGTTCAAATGTTTCAGTTTCTGGACAGTGTGGACATTTATCCGGCGTGGGTCATGTACTTAAATGTTTCATAACGCTGCCATGTAGTAGCGTTTTACCTGTTCTGATTTTGTTAATGATTTTAATATCAATGGCTGCCAGGCTTTTTGGTAAACGTTGGGTTCTAGTGACCTCTTTTTGTAGTTGGTATAGATGTCTACCCTTTGTGGAGTTTTCCCATTGTTGTTGCCATTTATTAATGATTCTGTCCTTGACTTGACTATATAGTTCCTGAGTGTTGTACTGTACGGGTTCAATTTAGTCTTTCATCAGACTTCTTTTTGCTGCTTGGTCTGCTTTTTCATTTCCAGGCAAATTGATGTGAGATGGCACCCACAAGAAGTGTATGGTTTGGTGTGATTTATCTGCTTCCCTGATGGTCAGCATAGTGTCCTCTAGGAGGTTTTGTCTACTTTTGGAATTACCTGTCTCAATACTTTCAAGTACACTAAGTGAGTCTGTTATGACGACGTACTGTTTTTGATTTTGTGTTACTAACCATTTTAGGGCTCGGTTGATGGCCCAGAATTCCGCGGTATATATGGAACAGTCATCCGGTAGTCTTGTCGTAAGTGTGATCTGATGTTCTGGGATCACTATCGCTGCAGCCGTTCTATGTAGTTCTTTAGATTTTGAGCCGTCAGTATAGATTTTTACATATCCATCATAGTTGTTGTTGACGAGGCTTTGTACTTGTGTTAATGTGATATTGGGGTTGTCGCGCTTATGTACCAGTTGGAGTGCTGTTAGGTTGATGTTAGGTTGGTTATTTCTCCAAGGTGTGGGGTCCTTGATAAGTAGTTGTTCTGCTTGGAGTTCTATTTGATTGAGTTCTTTGCAGAGTGTGTGTATTTTGTTAGCTGCTGGAGGATGTGGTACCAGTCTTGAGCTAAAGGTGGTTTGACATTTACTTATTATGTTTCTGGTGGGATTGATCTCCTTATGTATTGAGATTCTACAGGCGTATCTAAGTATGTGTTCTTCTCTTCTCAGTTGTAATGGTGGTTCACATGCGAGGATTTGTAGTTCTTCCAGGGAGGTGTTCGGTAATGCACCGGTGCAGAGTCTAAGTGCTCTATATTGGATGCTGTCTAGTTGTCTAAGTGTTTCCCCATGTAGTACCTTTGATGCTTTTAAGTATGTTTAGATCTTTTTGACATTTTTGAATAGTTTGTTGTATGTGTGGTTTCCAGTTGATTGTTTCGTTTAGTAGCATTCCCAGGAAGTGGGTCTCTATTTGGAATTGGATAGGCTCATTCTGTATATATAGTTTAGGGTATTTAGGTTGTTTATTAATTGGTGAGAAGAGCATGGCAACTGTTTTTATTTGGGATATTTTGAAACCCCAGTTGTTGGCCCATATGCCGATGGTGTCTAGTCCTTTCTGAATTTGAGTGATGTTCTTTTGACTATTGGAGTTTCCTGCTTTCCAGATACTACTGTCATCGGCAAATTGTGACAGATCTACTGGGCAATTTTTGAGATAGTTGGTTAGATTGTTGACCATTAGATTGAATAGGGTTGGGCTAATCACACGTCCTTGGGGGGTTCCATTATCCAGTGTATATGTTTGGGACAAGGCCTCTCTTACTCTGGTTTTTACTCTGGTTTTAAAGGTTCTTCCCGTAAGGAAGTTTGCTATACAGCGGTGCATTCTTCCTGCTATGCCAAATTGGTTGAGTTGAGAGATGAGGCCATTGGTCCAGACTAGGTCGAAGGCTTTCTCTAGGTCTAGAAATATTGCTATTAGGTGTCTATCTCTTTTTATTTTGGTATTAAATGCTAATTTGATGTTGGCTTCCAGACGGATTAATTGATCAAGTGTAGATCGTTTATTCCTAAATCCACTTTGGGTTTCAGCCAGTAGTTGATTTTGTTCTAGGTGGTGTTTTAATCTATTGTTGACAATTGTTTCCATTACCTTACAGATTGTATTTGCTAGTGAAATAGGTCTGTAGGAGGTTACATTAGTAGGGTCTTTGCCTGGTTTTGAGATGGCTATGATTATGGCTCGCAAACATAGTGTGGGGATGCGACCTGTTCTCCATATCAGATTTATTAAGTCTAAGGTAATGCTCTGCATATTGGGTTGTAATTGTTTGTATATTTCATAGCCTAGGTTATCCTCTCCTGGTGATGTACTTTTGTTTTTGCTGAGGGCTTGTCTTCATTCTTTCAGATTAAAAGGGTCATTCAGTGGCGAATCTCTGTTGTCTCGATCTTTGAAAATGTGGGGAAATTATTTTTCTAATGTTGATTTTTGCTGTAAGAATTCGTGTTTGTGATTGTTATCGCTGCTGGAGTTAGCGAAGTGTTGCGCTAACTTCTCTGCTACTTCCATGTTATTTTTTTGTTCCCTGTATTTTCGGCGCTGTTGTGGGTGTTTTGCCTTTCATGGCTTTTATTTTATTCCAGATTTCTTTAGTATTTGTTTTATGATTGAGCGTTGTGCAGTATCTTCTCCATGAGTCCTTTTTTGATTCATTTATTACCGTCCTAGTGTTGATTTCTGTTTGTTTGTATATAAGGAAGTCAGAGGCGGTTTTTGTGTGTTTAAAGCGATTTAAGGCTGTTTTTTTCTTCTGAATGGCAATTCTGCAATTTTCTGTCCACCAGGGGATTGCAGTCTGTTTATAATGGAAACCTGTTGTTTTGGGTATACTCTTATTTGCCGCTTCGTTTATAATTTATATGAGATTGTCATAATATTTATTTGTATCCTCATTTTGGATTTCCGCAAGGTTTACTAATTTAAGTTGGTCTTTAAAGCTGTTCCAGTTTGCATTTTTGAGTTTCCATCTTTGTTGTGTTTTTTGTTGCTCCGTTGGGCACGAGACGTATATGGTGGTACATAGGGAGAAGTGGTCGCTGCCTAATGTAGAATGTTGCATCACTTCCCATTGGGTAATTACAGCCAGGCTAGGCGACGCAATGGTGAAGTCAATGGTAGAGAGTTTGCCTTGGCTGGGGTCTATACGTGTGGGGGTTCCGTTGTTCAAAAGTTCTAGTTGTTCTTCTGTTATGTATTTTATGATGATTTTCCCTCTCGTATCTGTGCGGTCACTACCCCATTCTATGTGATGTGCATTGAAGTCGCCGCAGATAATAGTGTTTGTGCCCCTTTTCTTGAATATATGTTGAAAAAGTTGGTTGTTGTTTTGGCTATTTTGTCCTGGATTATATATGTTGTACAGATGTATTGTTTTGGTTGCTACTGTGAAGACAATTTTTTGAAATTCAACTGGTGTTTCTGTTGAGTTCACATTAATAACTTCCTCTACTGCGTCTGTGATGGGGTCATGTACATATATGGCTAGGCCTTCTCCTTTTTTGCCTGTACTTCTGTGTTTTAAGAATGTAGTTTGATTGCCTGTTATTTTAGGAATGTTTGTACTAGTTTCCTTAAGTAGAGTTTCTTGAAGACAGATGATCTTGGGCTTGGTGATGGTTCCGTGGATTGCTGCGATTAGTTCTCCATGTGTTTTTTTAGCCCTCTGCAATTCCATTGCCATATAAGTAACTTGTCTGGGGTCTTGTTTTAACCCTAACCCTAACCCCGATACCAAATCTCACAAAGGTTCATATGATCACGAAAAACACGCGGACTTAAACGAAATACACGCTCACTTTGTTTTACCGACAAACACTAATTACAAACACATATACATAAAGACTATTTGACAAGCTACGAAATAGAAGAGATTATAGACACACTTCTAAAACAAAACAAACAAATGAAGTGCTTATATACACACTTCTTTTTTATTTAACATAAACACACAATGTTTGACAATTGAATTAGTATCTTTTTTCTAGAGTATTGGGGTATCCCTGAAAAGTGCTGGTTTGTATTGTCGAAGAGGAGTTATGGCAATATTTTATCGTCTAAGATTGTGTCCCCGTCTGGCGGTAAGTTTTCCCACAGGATAGGGTCTGCTTCTTCGGAAAGAGAAGGGCTCTTTCGTATCGCACGGCAGTTCATAAATCCTCTGTCTGGTTGTTGCTGTTGTTGTTGCTAACCCCCTCCCTTTGATCTTTTTCCATTTTCTGACGTCTGTACTTCTCTGTTCATTCTTTTTTTCTCCTTAATTTACTTCCTGAAGAGGTCTTCTATCAGATCATAGGTCACTTTTAACATTCTGACATTCTCTTTTTCTTCTGGTTTCAGTATCAGACTTTGTCTGGCACAATGTAAATTTACGTAAGCTTCGTACAGCTAAACTAGTTTTGAGCACATCTTCATAGGAAGATAGGTCAACAAGAGATGGTCAAGCGGGGACGCGAAGAAATTATCTTTTCGATTTGTTTTCATTGGGTCGAAAAGTTAGTTTTTGGGTGAGAGAAATATAAAAGACAAAGAACTTGGATATGGATGAAACTTTGATATAAAAACAAACAATATTTTTTCAAAACTTAATTTTTTAAAATTTAAATAAAAAACAACTAACCAATAACCATTCTTCAAACAAACAAAGTATTGTTTACATATTTGACAACATTGTGAAATGAAGCTAGATTTCCAGGAATGGAAGTAATTAGGCCATTGATGTACGCTACGTTTCCTAACTAAGACTAAATATGGGCCTGTCCCTTGACTGGTTCCTTCACCCTTCTACTTTACCCACTTCTGTTCTTTCTTCAGATTTCTGCCTACATTATTATATCAGGCACTGACCTTTATAACTTTTATCCCTATTTCCTCACCTTTTGGTAGCCATCAGTTGAACCCGACCAAATCCAAACAGCATAGAAAGCTTCACTGTAGGGTCCGCTTCGAACAGGTGCCCTGCGATATTTTCCTAACACAAGCCTGATGTGATAATGGGGTCTATTTGAAGTGTAGTCTGTATAGTTTCTCACGCACAGGCCAAATTTCTGTATTGGGTGTGAATAAACAACCTTTCACGGTTTTATCAGTTACTTCGTGTTTTTGACGATAGCCTCCGCGTTTTTGACTCCAGTGCTGAGCCAACACGCAATCTTTCCCAAAAAGATCAGTCGCCAATGTCACGGCGACATTCTCCCCCGGCTAAGCCGTATACAAAATATATCTCGAATGGTCGATATGTCAGTATTGGAAAGACGAAGTCTTGTAATCAAGTCAAAGATATGCCAAGGGAAATGAAAGTATCTGAAATGTGGCATGGTCTTGTAATCAAAATCCTGGAAAAATTCTCGGATTAATGTGTGTGTGTGTGTGTGTGTGTGTTATTTAAATATTAAACTTAAAACCAACCGCTCCGGTGGCCTTGTAGTTAGGACGCCAGCCTCTGATGCGGCAGGACGCGAATTCCAACCGACTGAGTCATACAAAAACCAATGGTACTAACAGCTGCTTCATTTGGGGCCCAGCATTAAAAGGTTAGTGTTAGGACTGGTCGGCGTGGTGTAAAGATAATGTGACTGTGTGGAACATGATGCTACATGTCTGCGGCATGATGCCCCAGTGCTAGACATCATTATAAATTGTCACACCGCAGACAACGCAGCAATATGTCCCATTCTGTGTCATACAGTTTTCAACAGGGAAAAAGAACTATCATCTAAGATGCATAGGCTTTCTCGTTATGTCCCCAAGTTCCCAAGTTCCACCTCGACGACAATTCTCTTTATGTCCTATGCAAGTTGTAACATAAAATATAGACTATAAACAAAGCAAATACATTGGATTGAAACGTAACCACAAGTCATTTCGAATGTAAGACTTGGTGCAGTCTTAATCCCCAAATGCCCCCTAACGTAACCCCAAGTCATTTCGAATGTAAGACTTGGTGCAGTCTTAATCCCCAAAAGCCCCCTAACGTAACCCCAACTCATTTCGAATGTAAGACTTGGTGCAGTCTTAATCCCCAAATGCCCCCTAACGTGAAACCATCAGCTGATGTTAATTCCCCAAAGAGCACCATACAAATAGTAGTAAGAACTAGAAAGGTTAAGCGTATATAGTCACTGGACAGAAGTGAATATTGCTCAGTCATAGAGTTCATCTCTGGCAATACGATGTCCACTGAAATCCATAGTTAGATTAGGCAAATGTCGAACAGAATCATACAATATTCCGAATGAATGGATCCTAGGTACACGAATCAAATTGGGCGATAACTACAGAGGAATTTGAAATTAAGATAGACACGAAACAAAATTAAGTGGCCGCAGATAGAATAAATAAAATTACCTTGATTGAGTTAGGTTCTTTTAAATGATTGACCTGTTTCATGTAGTACATATAGTGGAGAATATGGTGAAAAGGAGAAATGGCTATATATGCTGAAATAATTATATTTGTTCGACAATTTACGCTGTTATTTACATTTAGTTAAATCTAAATGGGTTACAAAATTCATTAACACATGAAAAGGAATCATTTTTTTAAAAAAAATCCAAAACAAGTATTAACTTTTATTTACAAACTGCGAGAGTGATTTGAAAAGTTAGAATATTTCGTTATAGTTTCTTGCTTATTTGAGTATGTCAATACAGATGAATTACACAAATAACTTTCCATAAAATGTCGAAACGCTGTGGTGATAAACGCTAGCAGATATATGTGTGACGTATTATAGGCAAATGGTATCGCATCACAATTAGTATTTCCAGAATGTAACTCTAGTCTATTATTAGAACATTGTTTCCTGTCTCTTTTTTGTGGTGATCGAATAGTTATATTAATGAATTTGTGGCATGGATTTAAAGGCAATTGTCTATTTTTGAGAAGATGAGCTCATAGAGTGGTTGTTTTTCAGCATCGTGGCGACAGCGCACATGGAGTAATAAGGCCTTGGTGATGATCAGGAAGTGAAATCTGTGTTCTGTGTACATGCTGTTCTGTTTACAGTGCAGCTTCTAAAAAACGTGCCGGTGAACCTTTGACAACAACATCACCATGAAGTCATCTTTGGAGGTATTTTAAATTAACATATGATTTGTATTGATTGTCACACATTGGAAAGGTCAGTAATGAGAAATAAATGTAGAGAACATACGGTAAAATTAATTGTCCTACAAAATTGGATTTGTATTATAAACCTTTTAATGACATTTATATAAGAATTAAATGTTTCAAAATTTGCCAATTAAAATGCATATATATATATATATATATATATATATATATATATATATATATATATATATATATATATATATATCAGCATGTTTATAAACAAAGGTGTCCCTTTGCTCATTCTGGAATCTGAAATAGTGTGTTAAATTACAAAACAGAAGGGAAAGAAGCTATAAATATGAATGTGTGGCTATGTTTTCGAAGACATGGACCCATCTATGTAATGCAACGTATGTTGAAGTCACAGTACAAAAGTATACTATTCTATTCTTTGCATAACACTAATTATACAGAGTCAAAAGACGAAATGTCATGGAAAAATAAAAATATGGAATCGTTACCGTGCCTATAAATACTATTTATAATGATAAATGTATATACACAGTTACATCCCTTGTTCTATATTAAGCATACTGTTAATACAATGAAAGAACAATGTTGGAAAACCTAAACTATTGTTCTGTCACATTGACCTTTAAGATAAGAACCCAGCGAGAAACAAACTACATTTTCCAATGACGATCTATGAAAACATTCGTGTCTAAATCTCAAATGGCTGAAAAGGTATAGATTGTAAAGGAGAGTGTGACTGAAAAAAATAAATAAATATATAAATAAATAAATAATAAAATAAGTAAATAATAAATAATTAATTCTTGAGCATTAGGCCCCGGATTTTCCAAAAAACTCGAAAATGAAGAAATAAAGATTCTGATTAGGTGAAATGCATTCCAAAGTTATTACACGAATCTTTGTAAAATAATGAACTAACTATACTGAATATGTTTCACAAAATTAAATGTAAAAACACAAAGCTATTGTTTACAACTCCTATGTGAGGTTTGAAAATGAAAACAATTGCATTTTGGGATCCACTGATAAAATACAATCGATACAGGAAAGAGAACATAACTTTTAAACATATGTTTATTTCTCTTTTGGGAATAATTATTGTATAATTATAAAAACCAAAAATGCTTAAATATTTATTTTGATAAAGGAAAATTTCAATTTCAAATTGAAGATCTTAGCATGCTGTGTATTGGTATTGATGTTCCGTATCATTTAACGTATAAAAGTTTCAATACACATTCTGTTGAGATAAACATTTATACGACTGTAAACCCAAATCTAGACGGGCAAATCAAGATACGTGGCTCCCTCGTGGACATTAAAAAAACAATACAAGTTAAACTATACTAAAAATTGCATCCTGATATCAAAATATCAAACGAAAACCAAATTTACTTATAATTTTTTTTTACAGATTCGTGATTTTATTGCTATTTTTGCATTGTGGAATGTTTTTCTGTAGAATTAATTACTTATTTTAACAGAATTTCATCAAGATGTGGATTTGTCGTAGAACACATATATTTGAATAAGTTAAAATTTAATTTAATAGCCATGTCGACCCCATTTAATTGCATTCCTTACTTTCCCATCATACATAATCAGTTATATAGTGTTTAAATACACGTGAATCAATCATTATATATATATATATATATATATATATATATATATATATATATATGTAAGCAGGAAAGTAACCCCCTTTTAATTACCCCCCCTGCTATTACCTCCCCCATGAATTACCCCCTCAGTATATTACCCCTCCCCCGTATATTACCCCCGTGCCATTAGCATCGTGTAGAAATGATACAAAATCGAACTAAAGCAAATACTGTGATCACGATGAGTAGCGACGAAACAACACAATCTGATAATCTGTGGTCATTCTATATTATTGTACTGTCTTCAACTCATTGAAAATAATTCGAGCAGAAATGGTTGCTAATTAAATGTACATAAATACAATCTGATAAGAGTACTGGCATCACAATAATAAAAATGATTTTAGCAGTTTAATGTCTTGGCTTGACCTCATTGAATATATTTCGAGCAGAAATGGTTTCTACGCGCATGCTCCAGAAAAACTATATAAATAAAAACCATATATATATATATATACGTTGTTAAAAATATATAATATTACCAGAAAAAATTTTACCATGGAGAAAGTTTCAGAGTATACGTGGAAAGCAAAAACGTATGCACCATGGATATGTCTATGTAAAGCAGAAAGATTTAGCGGCAGGTATAATTAGTTACGAATGTGAAAACTTCCAAAAGGTGAGATTTTCTCGTTATCTGATAGCGGTGTAGAAGATATAAACAGTATTTTAATCTTTGGGACTGATCCAACGTCATCATTATTAGCAAATTCTCCTAATTGATTCATAGATGTAACGTTTGCTATTGTTCCTGAGCTTTTCTTCAATTAATACGGTGCATGCATTCATCAGTGGTGATGTCATTTCTTGCCTCTAATGCTTGCTCCCAAATAAAACTATGGAAACGTATCGACGTCTTTATATGGAAATAAAGGCACTAATTCCCGATGCTCAGCCTGTAAAAGTTATGATGGATTATGAAAAAGTAGCCATGAATTCTGTTGCAGAATGCTACGCAGGAATAGATGTAAAAAGATGGTTTTTTTTTTAATTTTTCTCAGAGCATATACCGAAAAGTACAAGCACCTGGATTTCAAGATGATTCAGAATTTGCAATGCCAGTTAGAATGGTAGCTGCTTTGGATTTTGTGCCGCTCTCTTACGTTGTGCAGGTTTTCGAAGAACTTCAAGAACTTATAGAAGATGATGACATGAATCAATTGTTAGATTGTTTTGAAGATAACTACATTGGCATAAGAAGACGTTGAACCCGAGTTGATCCTGTTTTTGTTCCTCAAGTTTGGAGTGTACATAGCCGTGTTCAAAATGAATTACCTCGTACTAACAACAACGTTGAAGGATGGCATTGAAAAATGCAAGCTGCAGTTGCTGCTGACCATCCAAACATTTGGCCCTTTTTGACAATCCTTCAAAGAGAGCATCATTCCTGAACGTGATGAATTCTCAGCAGTTTAGAGGACATCCAGCGGAACCAACTCGAAAGAAATATCGTGACTGTAATGCTCGGATTATGAACATTGGTTAATGACTTTGCTAATAGAGAGCACATAGAATACTTGCGACGGATTGCACATAACATTCAGCTGTAATGATATAATATATTTTATGGTAACATAACATTATGATATGATGATTTTAATAGTGAACATTCCAGGACAAGTATATGTTTTCAAGGCTGAGATTCAATTTCTAAAAAAAAAATTTGTAATTTGAAATTTATTTTTATTTATTATTTACTCTTCAGGTATAAAATTTATATGTTGTATAGTAGTATATTGGGGAGGGGGGTAATAAATCGGTGTGTGTGTGATGTACTGAGGGGGTATTTGTTAGGGGGTAATGGCAGGAGGGTAGTTACAGGGGGTAATTGATAGGGTGGTAAATTCCTATATCCATATATATATATATATATATATATATATATATATATATATATATATATATATATATATATATATATATATATATTAACACATAAGGTTTAGATGGCAACATGCGTGATATGCAATACATTTGCTATCTTACAGTTTAAAGCTTCCCCTGTTACAAAGGTGTGTTTAAATAACAACGGGTAAAGATACTGCCCATCTTACGTATCTTCTAAGTTGTATTATCAATATAGGACTCAAACGTTTCGTCTGGGGTGAACGATTAAATTAAAGAGTATACGAAGATCAATTTCCTGAACAGAAACTTTCTTGGCCGGCACACGTGATGTCTAACTCAGTATTACGGATTAGCTTTCTATCAATGATATCTTACAACAATGTACTGAGTGACTTGCATGCCATATGTTTCCTGTTCGAACCTTTGAAACATTTATACGCAGAACGTTTGAAAATATGTCTGAGTGGAGACCAAATATACATATCAACATTATTTATTTTAATTTTAGCAATCGCATATTTTTTTTTTGAAATTTGAATATCCCTATTTTCAAATTCTTTCGAATTAAAATCACCCATATTAAAATGCTTTCTTATTAGAATTGCCCCGTTTTTCCTTGCACTTAACTTCACAAAGTCCATTCATTTGAATGTTTATTACCATATTCTTTAATTAGCTCATAAATGATATTGATCTAAACATATATTAGCTGCAGTTATATTCAGATACAAAGAAACATCAATGATACAGAAAATTATCAATAAATAATAATCATCGATTCTCACTATTTGCAGAGAGAAAAAATATCACGTCAATCAATGAAGCGTTTTAGTTTGACTGGGCAGTCTTTGTTCAAACCAGAACAGTTCTACTCAAAATTGCAGAGTAAAAAATGAGACGTTTGTTTTTAAGAGGCTTTGATTCAAGCATTTAACAAATACGGTCTGGCCATTCAAAAACATACCTATTCTACTTAACACAAGAAAACAATGAGCAGCTCCAATATAAAATATACAAAATGGACAAATACATATGGTGATCAAACTCAGCATGAAACACTTTTTACTTTCTTTTTGTTTCTACCGTTAAATGAAGCTTATGATGGCATTGTTTATATTGTGCAATATTTTGATTCCTATCCAGTAAGATGAAATGTCTCAGCCAATGCTAAAATCGTTTCAAATGTCACAAGTGAAAAATAGTTACTTAAAATTTGAAGGACCTAATGAGTTGCGGTGGAAAGATTAATGTGTTTATTTTAATGAAAGCAGTTCCTTGTTCATGAAATAACTGGAAATATTCCTTATTAATTTTATTTATTTATGACTGTGCGTGACGCGAAACAGGACTATTCTTTCTGATTACCATGGTATTAACGCAAATATTGTAATTATACCAGACGCATTCGTTATATAAAAAAGGGAATCATTGTAGTCCAGTGATACAGTTTTGTTTCTATATGTAAGTGCGACGTAAAATTAAGAATTGCGAAATTATCATCCATCAAGCAGGATATCATTGATTATGCAAGAATGGAACAAAGAGATTGACTTTTTCCATACATTCACATGTCAAATAGGATAAGTTGTCAAAATATGTTTGTCGTGTTTAGAATAAAAAGAGGTTTGGAAGCCATTTGCTTAATCGCGTATATCCCCATTTAACGAGATTCATAAAGTATGTGTTCATTAATCAATAAATGAGCTGTCAAACTGGACATACATAATGAATGCCAGAGGTATTTAACGCATTCCTAATGCGTGGTGAATGATAAGGAAAAGTCATTTTACTTGAAAAGGATTTTACAGATTCGGTATCGATGAATCATGTGCAGTACATGTATAGTGTATGAAGGGCTTTACATACGCAAGTCATTTTTCATTAAAATATTGATATTGAATGATAGACAGTTTGAAATTGGCCTGTATCATTATCAATGTTCAACAGTACAAGGGGCATAAGACGTCGTAACAAAAAGTCGTATGTATACAAATTAATACACTTACGTAACACATTTACAAAAATGAAACTGCCTTTCCGATATTAACTAGCACAATCAAAATACTTTTATTTTCTTGCATTACTTACTCTAAACATTATCGCAACATTTTTTCTAGTTCCGGATAGCCTCGCAAGGCTGTAGAAGATATTAAATAGGAAAACGTGCCCTGAAAAGATGAAATACCAAAGAATAATAAGACGTTAGGCGTTTTGAAAGGTGCAAAAACAATATTTTCAGTTCTCAAATTTCTTTGATGGAATTTTAATCATTCTACGGATTTCAGTGGTGGAACAATATATAGTAATTTTTATTTACGGTATTTTAAATGATTATAAGCTGGTAACTTTCCCTCATCTTTCCCTATTCATCATTATGTTTCATTCTCCTTATTTTTTATAATCTCTTTTAAAGACGAATCGTGTTATGTTATGATGTTTATCCGTCCATCTATCTGTCTGTCTCTACAATAATTCGATTTATCCACCATATATAGTTACCAGAATTAACAACGGCTTTCATTTGACGTAAGGAAGAAACCAATTTATTTCGAGATCAAACATTCATAGGTCAAGGTCACGGTGACCACTCCGAAAATTATTTTTCTAACATTAATTTGAGTTTCCTGCAATAGAGAAACTGAATGGTTTGCAGTTGGGAAAAGAAAGACTCCTGTTGATTGAGTACTCAAAGATCACAAACCAAGATCACGGCGACTCTAAGAATGCAATTCTTGTCTCATCAATAACCTTTGTCTTACGCCGCATACCTGGATAAACCTTAACGTATGACTTCCACATGGGGTATGAAAGAAGACTACTTATTTAGAGTCAAAAAGGTCAATGGTCAAGATAACTCTAGGTGAATGAAGGGAAATGACTTCTACAAAAATGTCAGTTACCTACAATGAGGATTAAAAAGCATATACTTTACCATACCCTGGTTATCTGTCGAGAAATCTTTTATATAAACTCAAAACAAGTTTAGGAAATGAGAGGCATTCGTGCTCTCTGTAACGTTTAAGATTACTATCTTAGCAGGGACTGAGGTCATATCCATTATCCGATGCTTAATTAGAAAATTGCTGTTGCAAAGTGGAATGAAATCTGAGAATGACATCATAAAATGCTCTTTATTCGTTAAGAGCTAACATTAGTAGGTCAATAACTGCTGGATATCGCCTGATCCCGTATTTGAGCAGGAAACCATATTCATTTAATGGAAAAGTGACAGCAAGAATGTGACAGAAACAAGAGACAATTTTGAGTAATCAATTTAAGCATAAGATTAGATGTCGCAGTTCGATAAAAGAAGTGTCTGCCACCCCTCCACATTATGATGACACTAACATGATATATAAAATTAATGAAGTTTATGAAAGATCCAGTCTTAACTACCTCTCGTCGCTTGCTAAAGTGCATGATGGGTACCCAGTTTGTAATGTTGGTGTCAGCTAAGTAAACGTGACATGTTACTAGGTCTACTTACAAAACAATGAAATTTGAGATGGCACATGAATTGACTTTTATAGCTATATATCCAAAAGCACCAAGCATTTTGCAATTAACGCAAATATTAAAAAGTAAAATGATGTAAGGCAATGATTTTTGTTTTTACAAAACAGACCAATAACCTGGACTTATCAGATACATTCTGTCATCCAGGTACATGATAAATAAAGGATTGTAGCAGAGATAAAGTGTCTTTCCAGGAGTGTAATACAATAGTTAAAAATAAAATCGGAAGTAAACATGTGAAAGGAAATCAGAATAGAATCCAAATCATTCCCGCAAGCACAAAAGTACAAAAGCGCACAGCATCATACACCTCACACTGCCTAGGTTCAACTTATCCTAAATACAATGTAATATGATTGATACGCACTTATCCAATGTTGCACATGATACTTTCTTTACACTAGTACATTGTAAAATATATGCTATAGGGAGAATAAAATTCAGTGTTGAACAATGATTTACGTTTTCGCTTTAAAACAATCGATGTCAATAACATGCTCTGGTTCAGAGAAGTTACATTGGGAGGCTTTTGTTTTAACAATAAATAATAAATTGCCAAGTTCTTGTTAACACGCCTTTAAATTAGGAGGTTTTCATTTGCAATGAATATTACATTGCCATGTTCTAGTTAATACACGTTTAAAATTAGGAGGTTTTTAAATGCAATAAATATTACATTGCCATGTTCTAGTTAACACACATTTAAATTATGAGGTTTCTTATACAATTAATATTACATTGTCATGTTCTAGTTAACACACATTTAAATTATGAGGTTTCTTATACAATTAATATTACATTGCCATGTTCTGGTTAACAAAATATTAAGTCAGAAACCTTTTAGGTATGCTAATTTTACACTGACTTGTTCTGGTTAACAGAAATATGAGTTAGGAGGCTTTCACAAATATTATTATGGAAAACACGCAGAAGAATTTAGCAGTTAAAAGGTTCAACAACCCAGTTTGTTATATGACTTACAAGTTCAACAAATTCTATTTTGCTTTTTGGAAAAATATGAACTTTATTAAATTGTGTTAAAGATAAGTCTCAATAAATTTATTTCTTTAGAAACGTCAATCTTACGGAATATAGGTCAGGTTGTTTATAACAACCCTAAATTGTTTTTATGATATTGTCACGGAGCATCGCTGTAAAGCCGTGCCTATAGTCATTAATGTTTTATTTAGTATGTAAAATCATCCATTTGGCTATAAAGGTTGCATTTGGTAGCAAAACCATATCTTTTGCATTTGGTATGTAACACCATACGCTTAGCCAAAACGATTGCGTTTGGTATGTAAAACCATGTCTTTATTCACAAAGCTTGCATTTGGTATGTAACACCATGCTTTTAGTCACAACGCTTGCAATTGTATGCAAAACCATGTCATTAGTCACAACGATTGCATTTGTTATGTAACTCTATGTCTTTAGTCACAACGATTGGATTTCTTATGTAACTCCATGTCTTTAGTCACAACGATTGGATTTGTTATGTAACTCCATGTCTTTAGTCACAACGATTGGATTTGTTATGTAACTCCATGTCTTTAGTCACAACGATTGAATTTGTTATGTAACTCCATGTCTTTAGTCACAACGATTTGATTTGTTATGTAAATTCATGTCTTTAGTCACAACGATTGGATTTGTTATGTAACTCCATGTCTTTAGTCACAACGATTGGATTTGTTATGTAACTCCATGTCTTTAGTCACAACGATTGGATTTGTTATGTAACTCCATGTCTTTAGTCACAACGATTGGATTTGTTATGTAACTCCATGTCTTTAGTCACAACGATTGGATTTGTTATGTAAATTCATGTCTTTAGTCACAACGATTGCATTTGTTATGTAACTCCATGTCTTTAGTCACAACGATTGGATTTGTTATGTAAATTCATGTCTTTAGTCACAACGGTTGCATTTATTATGTAACTCCATGTCTTTAGTCACAACGATTGGATTTGTTATGTAAATTCATGTCTTTAGTCACAACGGTTGCATTTATTATGTAACTCCATGTCTTTAGTCACAACGATTGGATTTTTTTATGTAAATTCATGTCTTTAGTCACAACGCTTGCATTTGGTATGTAAAACCATGCACATAGTCATAATACATAAATATAGTCTGTAAGGCCATCACTATAGGCATTATTAGTTTAGTTAGTATATGGCCTATAGTTATATTGGTTTTATTTTGTACGTGAGGATGACACCAACATATGTTTCCACTGAAGCATTAGTTAACCCTGCATAAATGTCTTATGAAAGTCAAAAGCAGATAACCACTAAATGGACATCATCATCAAGAAAATGACGTCAGAAGTCTTTTTACTGCTCTTTGATATTAACAGGTATACACTTATTTGCATATTAACTAAACATTTATGAAATATGTGCATTCTTATTCAATTCAGAACAGTAATTATTTGTGAAAGTGATAAGAATTCAAATCATCACAAGTACCAGATCATTTAAAGAATTTTTCTGTGCTCTTCAGCCATTATGTAAATGTAAAACTCCTGGCGCTGTTTCGGTAATCTTGTACTGATCGACTGATGTTAGGCCATTCTGGATAAAATTTACAAACGGGATTCTCTATCGTACCCTACAAATATTTGGCAGTTTCACCGTATTATAGATTTTAGGAATCGACGGACGTTAACCAGCATTCTGGAAGACCATTGTCTGCGATTGGCGAACGGACAATGACTGCTAAGACTGTTGCAATTGATGAAGATGCTCGATAAATAACTTAATAGATTTTTTATATCATCACGGGTTTTAATTGACCATCTGTTTTTGATATGCTGAAGAATCGTCTGAAGTTTAGATAGACATCTCCCGCATTTGCTAGCGGCTGATCAAACGTATACTCAAGCGGAAAATAATTGCCACAGAACTACTAGCCTAATACGAGAAGACTGACTGTAGACGCTTAAAATGATTGCCATTTATGATGAATTAGGCAGAAATAACTGATAATGTTTGATGAAGATAACTCATGAGAATATTAAGAAATTTTCAACCTGCTTGAACTGTCACTGGAGTTGTATACAAATTATGTTTTGATACAAAAGGTCATGTTGTCTAGGTTACCGTGCCTGAATATAATTGGCTCAGTAGACCTTTTCATGGCTCCAAAGTGTTGCCAGAGTTTGTGGACCACAAACTCGATGCCCCAGCACACGTGTTTCGAGATATCCAACCAGTCTATGACCACTCATCGCTGCATAAATCCGTTATCATGATAGACTTCTTGAAGGAGTACACCATTCAAACTTTGTAACTTCTTACATACATCCATGATTCAGCTCTAATGGATTTTGTCTCAATCCCTGAGAGGCAGGCATCTGAAATCGGAAATATAGTTTTCCTGTGTATGAACAAAATGTCAAAACAAGAATAGAAAATTACATTTAAGAATGGGATGATTAGACGGAGAAAGTTTATAAAGATGCATGGCGTGTATGTGAATTGCTGTACTGACGTATTGTTCACTAATATATACCTTAGTTGTGCGGCACATTATATTCAGAACAACTTTTGAAATACAAAGAATTCTATCAAATTGTCCATGCGATGTATGTGGCATAAAATATACTGAGGACGGATAACAAAGATGGCAAATAACACCTGCTTTACAAAAGAAGATAATTAACTCGGTCATGAACTCTGTCATCATTATTGCACCAAGTAAATAAAGTTCCATTAACGATTCCCTATTAGAAACATAATCTGATATCATCCATGCAGATTATTTCCTTAAAGAAACATGATACGATTGCTTACCTTACAGATCAGGTTAATGATTTCTTCTATGATGGTCTGCATACAGATAGTGAGTGCTAATCATAAGCTGTAATATGTCCGAGCAGTTACAGGTGAATTTCTCTAATAAATGCAGGGATAATGTTCTCATATTTATGTAGAATAAACAGTTATATATTTTGACAGAACGTACATATATAATAAATGAATATCAGGCTAGCAATATACTAATAATGAGGACTTTGGACAACGCCTAATCTTTATAAGCTCTAAAGGCTTTACGACATATGTAATGATTTGACTACAAAAAAAACCACAAAAACAATACACCATGAAGTTAGAAAGCATACGAATGGTGAAAATATTAAAGGTATGAAACGTTATTAGGTCTTTAAGTTTTTTCTTTATTCTTTATGTATCACGGGGCCATCATGGGGCATTATTGTTTGTTAGTTGCTATTTTATAAGAAACTACAGTTCTTGTGATAATATATTCAGGTTGCATGCTGTTCTTCAAAAGCATATATGTAAAACTGGTGTTAGATATAACTGTTTATTGATTTTTCAAACGCCTTAGATGGTGTAAAGCACAATAAACTATGCTTTTCAATTTTCCGTGACAAAGTACAGACCATTAGAGATACACTTGACAACAAAATTTCATTTGACTCGTTGTCACCATACAGTTACGATACAGAATTTCAGCGACATCCATTAGGAGCATTTGAACCTGTCTCTATGGATTTAGTACGGATAATCGTGATGAAGAATGCAGCAAAGGCATGTGATCTTGATGATCCAAGTCCAACATCACTGCTGATTGAGTGCTTACACCCAATATTGCCTTCAATAACTGATGTTATTAATATCTCTCTCTCATCTGGGGAATTCCCATCATTTTTCAAAACTGCCATTGTAAAGCCTCTTCTGAAGAAACCAACATTTGACCATAACGATTTAAAAAACTACCACACATATTCTAATCACCTTTTCATATAACAAAATCTTAGAAACAGTTGTTCTAACCCAACGTGTTTCTTAATTTAATTCATACAGTCTTTTTAGCAAAGTACAGTCTGCATATCGCCCTTGCCACAGTACTGAAACTACTCTTCTGAAAGAATTTAATGACATTTTCTCTGCTTTGGATATCGGACAAATTACAGTCCTCACCACTCTTGATTTGTCTCCAGCATTTGACACAATAGACCATGATATACTTTTTCACCGTCTCCAGCATGTATTTGGCATTCACAATACAGCCTCACAGTGGTTCAAGTCGTACATTGTCAACAGGACACACATTGTATCTGCAAATGGAATACACTCCAGCCCAGTTGATCTATGTTGTTGTGTTCCAAATAAGTCTGTTCTTGGAACTGTTCCCTCATTCTATACCCACAGTCGCTCTCGAGAGTCATAGATCACCACCCAGTGTCTAACCAATTGTACGATGATGACACCCAAATATACAAGTCTTGCCACCCAACTAAAGTTGATGCTACCATCCAAGGAGTAGAGAGGTGCATTTCTGATGTGAAATTATGGATGGCATGTAACAAGCTGCAGATGAATGATGATAAAACTGAGGCCATCCTGATCACAACGCGAAGACTTCCTCATTCACAGCCTTTACCTTAAACAATAAATATCAGCAACACCAACATTAGATTCACACAGTACGAAACCTAGGTGGCACACTAGACAGTACTCTAATATTGCATCAACATGTAAGGAGCATATGCAAGGCTGAATATCGTGAGCTGAGACGCATCAGCTCCTTTCGCAAACATGTTTCAGGTGATGCCACTAAAACACTTGTGTGTTTGTTAGTACTTTTAAGACTGGATTATTGTAACTCAATTCTGTCTGGTTCGTCTGAATATCTACTCAAGAAACTTCATAAGTTTCAAAACAAAGCTGTTCTGCTGTTTAGAGTGCAACGATCAAAGCACACTTCCCCACTGTTATGTACCCTACACTGGCTATCCATTCGATCCAGAATCAAGCACAAAATTTGTACTCTGTGCTACATTTCACTGACGGATTCTAATCCAACATACTTTATATCGTTCCTTACCCATGTGTGCACACTAGCAAGATACTTATGCTCCTCTTCTGACAATCGTATACTCATTATCCCCACTATAGAAACAACGTCATATGGACAACGTTCTTGTGCATACCAAGGCCAAGCAATGTGGAATGAAATGCCCACTGAAATTCAACACAAAGACGCAGTTATCCCTATTAAGATTGCTCTTAAGACTCACCTTTTTCGACTGCAAGAACTAAATTAAAGACCTAATAATGTTTCCTACCTTGAATATTTTCATCATGTTTAATGTTTTCCATTTTCATGGTTTTTGTTGTTTGTTTTTTCTGTAGTTATATCATTATTGATGTAAAGCGCTTAGAGTTTCTAAAGATTAGGCGCTATACAAAGTCCTCATTATTATTATTATTATTATTATTATTATTATTATTATTATTATTATTATTATAAAAAGAACACCAAATGGACTAACCAGATATTTAAAATGCTTTGTAGTTGAAAGACAAGGATGTAGTATAAGCCCAATGAATGTCTTTTTTTTTGACTATTCAGTTAAAATGTTACAAAGTGTGATACTTGTATTTTCATCAACGAGAATATACTAGAGAGATTTGACCTATTGTATGCCATTGATGTGACTAATTGTTAAGAAACGGTACGGTCTATTACAATAACAAATCAATACTACAAATGAATTCGCTATTGAAATAGGAATCTAAATTAATTTAACAAAAACAAATATAATTGTCTGTAGAAATGGTGGCTTTCTGATATATTATGAATGTTGGTAAAATAGGGACAGACCTATGGAAATAGCGTCATTTGTGGTTGTTGTTCACATCGATTCCCGTCTCAGTCATACCAAAGACTTACAAAATTGTTACTAAAAGCTGCCTCGCTTGGAGCTCAGATTCAAGAGTTTAGTGTCAGGACTTGTCGGCCTGGTGTCAAGATAATATGACTTGGTTGGACATTATGTTACATGTTTGCGGTATGATGCTCCGATGCTAGACATCACTATAAGCTATCACACTGCAGACATCGTAGCGAAATGACTGAAAATTTTTTAAAGCTACGATATAAACACACACACACACACACACACACACACACACAGGCTGAGCTGGACTAAGGCAAAATAATCTGAAACGCTAAGGTATCAACATATATATGAAAAATTACATATAGAGGATATATTTAAAACATTTGATACCATGGTGAAACCAAATATTATGTTACGGTTCACAACTATCGCGGTATGCACATTAGCCATACATATAATCAATTGAACACAGACGTTGTAAAAGATAACTTAATGATGTGAATAATTATGTTTGTCTTGGTGAATAATGGCGATACTTTCTGCGCACAACTTGCATATTCAAATGTGTAAAGTACTTGACGAAAATTATACGTATGACAATAAGCGGATACTCTTTAAATATTACGTTAAAAATGCCTAGATTCCGTCAAATGAACATGTGCGTAAATTTCAAAATGTTTTATTCTTTAACGGTTTTGGTTACGAACGACTAACGTAATAAATGGGTGACAGAACAGTTTTCTATTTTAGGACAACGTCTATTCGATTCCTCGTATCAGGTCTGTCAAAAAGAAAGTAAGATAGGTGATTCAACAACATATGCGTATTGTAGCCAGTATAAGACATTCTTGTATGCGGATACATATATAATATTAGATCTACCTATGATTTTCAGAAAGCATCTTTAAGGTGTTCTAAACACGACTCAGTGATTGAACAAGAAAGACACACTACAGTAGAAAGAGATCAAGGAATTTGCAAATTAAGTCTTCAAGAAAATATAAAGTGTGTACAATATGAGTATCGTTTTATAAGTATATTGTTTCTATACTACTTTACTGCCGAAGAAAACCGCTCCGGTGGCCTAGTGGTTAGAGCGTCCGCCGCGGAAGAGGACGGTCGTGGGTTCGACCCCCACGTGAATCAAACCAATGACTTAAAAAATGGTACTAACATTTGCCTCGCTTGGCAATCAGCATTAACAGGTTAGTGTTAGGACTGATCGGCCTTGTGTCAGGATAATGTGACTGAGTGGGACATCATGGTCCATGTCTGTGGCATGATGCCCCTCTGCTAGATTACATCACTATAAACTGCCTCACTGTAGACATCCTTGCGATATGATTGAAAAAATGTTAAAGATACGTTAAAAATCATATTTATACACACAGACTACCGAAAGATCTCAACGAGATATGTATCAACCATCAGTAGATAAATGTAACGTCAATTCCAAAACCTCCATATTTAAAATGTATCAAAATATTTGTAGTTTGCTTTCAAGTGTCAACGTCAACATGTACAAATGTATTTTACTATTCTGTTTATGAAGTTTTGTGCTATATTATTATGTTACATAGTACGGGATATTCTGGTTCCCTGTTTAGTATGCTCCCATGCGTTGCACTCCGCTACAGTATATCGGAGTGCAACACATGGGAGCATACTAAGCAGGGAACCAGACTAATTACGGGACGGAGGCCTAAATTACTTAATAAACATCCTGTTCAGTTCAGCAATTGATTTCAAAAGAGGAACCCCACATTATGGTCTACATACCGATGACATTAATGATTATGTCAAAGAAGCACAATGAGGCGGTCGTCATCAAGGTGACGTAAACGATTACATTAAAGAAATACAATAGGAGTGTTTCCATCAAGGTGACGTAAACGATTACATTAAAGCAATACAATAGGAGTGTCTCCATCAAGGTGACGTAAGCGGTTGCATTAAAGCAATACAATAGGAGTGTCTCCCTAAAGGTAACGTAAACGATTTGATTAACGAAATACAATATGATTGTCTCCACAATATGATTGTCTCCACCAAGGTGACGTAACCGATTTGATTAAAGTAGTACAATAGGATTATCTCTATCAAGGTGACGTAAACGATTTCATTAAATAAATACAATAGGAGTGTCTCCATCAAGGTGACGTAACCGATTTGCTTAACATAATACAATAGGAGTGTCTCAATCAAGGTGACATAACCGATTTGATTAAAAATAGTACAATAGGAGTGTCTCCATCAAGGTAACGTAAACGATTTGATTAAATAAGTACAATATGAGTGTCTCCATCTAGGTGACGTACACGATTTCATTAAAGAAGTAAAATAGCAGTGTCTCCATCAAGGTGACGTAAACGATTTCATTAAAGAAATACAATAGGAGTGTCTCCATCAAGGTGACGTAAACGATTTCATTAAAGAAATACAATAGGAGTGTCTCCATCAAGGTGACGTAAACGATTTCATTAAAGAAATACAATAGGAGTGTCTCCATCAAGGTGATGTAAACGATATGATTAAAGAAGTACAATAGGATTGTCTCCATAAAGTCTTTACTCGAAATATTGGTTATAGTTTCCCACGGAAATAGCTTAAATGAAACTTGATGAAAAGTGAAATCTGAAAAAAGCACAAAAAATTAATAACACTTAAAATATCAAAATGGTTTGAAATTCTAGATGTAGAACAGTTCCACATGAATTATTAATCCAAGTTTCATATACATGAAGTTATTTCTTGCTATTTTCTTCTTTTGTTTTCATTCCTCCATTAGTCTGGATAGTGTTTATTTTGTATGTCGCAATAAAAAACCATTTATTATATCTGTACGCGATAACTGTCGACTGTGTGTCGTTGTACTCGTTGATTTTATTGTCCCCTAGTATCACATAAATTTGCTTTTAAAAAATTAGTAACTAAGAAAACGGAAATCAAGATCAAACAATATTGACCGTTGTTTTAACCGACCAAGATGGACACAGCACTGGTAAACAGAAGACATTTTCTTTTCCTACGTTATCACTGGAAATATTTCACCGTGTGGTACAAAACCATTAACACTGGAAATATTTCACTGTGTGGTACAAAAGCGTTAAATTTTAACCAGTGAATGTGTCACGATTTTAAAATGTCGTTTTGTGTGTGAAATATTTCTGGTATTAACGTAGAAGAAAAAAGGTCGATCACCGGCCGAGTCAACACAAAGACTTACAAAAATGTTACTTACAGCTGCCTCGCTTGGCGCTCAGCATTAACAGGTTAGTGTTAAGACTGGTCGTCCTGGTGTCAGGATAATGTAACTAGGTGGGACATCGTGCTACATGTCTGCGTCATGATGCCCCAGTGCTAGACATCAATATAAACTACCTCACTGCAGACATCGTAGCGATATGACTGAAAAATTGTTAATGCTACGTTACAAATCCTAATCAAACAAACAAACAAAGAAACAAACAAAGCATATTAAAAAATTTCATCTACTTCAGTATACACTTTTAACCGACCAGCTCTAAGTAAGGAAAGTAGCTCTTGTTAGAAACAAATAGAGCAAGTGCTGAATTGCATCATGGTAAAAATCTGATAGTAGTTTCACACGTGAACGTATAAGAATATATTTTTACATGTAAAACTCCTATATTGCACACTTACCTTTGTGGCAATACTACAGATATAAAATTCATAACCTTTTAGGTAATAATCATGACACAAAATTGTTAGTCATAACATCTTACCCACTTGTGTGGTCATTATAAATTAGGTATGTTTCTTATTCATATCATTGTAACATACCTCTTTTATGATAAATACTTATATAAATTTTGAATTATAAATTTTAAGTTACCTGAATGATAAATATAATTATACATTTTTTAAAATGTATAACCTTTTATCATACATGTGTAGTAATATTACTTATATAAAGTTGTTATTCGTAACGTCTTAACCCACTTGTATGGTATAATTGTTACTGATAAACATTTGTTGTTAATAACCTTTAATCATACCTGTGTGGTAATACTATTGATAACATTGTTTTTATTAGTAACGCTTTAACATATTTCTGTGCAATAATACTGCTATAAATTTGTTGTTTTATATTCATTTTACCTACCGGTGTGGAATAATTAATACTGATATGGATTTGGTATACTGATATGGATTTGGTATACTGATTTGGATTTGGTATACTGATATGGATTTGGTATAAGAAAGAAAGAACTCCTGGCAAGTTGCGTATAGATCATCGACCAAAAAATAAATTTATTATTACTATATTCATTGTCCATTGCCTTGTCTCTCATATAATACATGTAATAGGTTCATGTTATTGGACATTTAAAACAATCCTTGGGTGTTCTGTGTTTGTCGAAAATAGATTTCAACAGTTCTCAGGTGTTTAGTGTTCATTTAGATCAAATTCAGTGAAATATTAAAGGTCTTCTCAGGATTAATTATTATTACTAGTATACACACACACACACACACACACACACACACACACACACACACACATATATATATATATATATATATATATATATATATATATATATATATATATATATATATATATATATATATATATGTGTGTGTGTGTGTGTGTGTGTGTGTGTGTAATTATGCAGAAATGCATGGCCATTTTGTAATTATACTACAATACATGTTCAACTGTTGATTATAATGAAATACATGGCCATTTTTAATTATAATGCTATACATGGTCATCTTGTAATTATACTGCAATACATGCCAATTTTGTAATTATGCAGAAATACATGGCCTTTTCTCATTCTTCAAAATTGCATGGCATTTTTATAATTATGTATAAATACATGGCCTTTCTGTAATTATGTAGAAATACGTGGCCATTTTGTAATTATGCAGAAATACATGGCCATTTTGTAATTATGCAGAAATACACGGCCTTTTCTCATTCTGCATAATTACATGGCATTTTTATAATTATGTATAAATACATGGCCTTTCTGTAATTATGTAGAAATACGTGGCTTTTTCTAAACAAAAACAGCAAAAAATATTTGTGGTAGCACAGACTCCATATGAAGCGTGTCAATGAGTAGCATTAGTCTTGACCACCTCAGAAACGTTTTGAAACAAAGCTCTGGAAAAAGGAAGACATTATTTGGAAGCTATTATGCTTCACGAGTTTGCTTCGTCATCTCCTAGGTTCGTTTAAATTCATTGCCATTTAAGGGGTTTTGTGCACCGTATTGCAATGTCTTAGACGACTTTTATATATTTAGTTCCAATGTAAAAGATGTGTTCCGTTTTGTGCTGTGTCTGAATAACATATTTTACCATTATCAATGCAAATATAAACGTGCAACAAGGTAGACATAACATTGCCATGTACGTTGGTCCTACGTTTATTACAGTTTTATTTCTCACTAGCAATGTATCAAGAACTGTTATTGTTGACATGTGCTGTTTATTGCAATTTTTATTTGATATGGAAAATTAGCTTGGGAGTCTCAGGTAAATCGTGTTTGCAAAAGCTGTTATTGATGCTTCAGTATTGGAATATTCTGCATCTTCTGCTCTCTCTCTCTCTCTCTCTCTCTCTCTCTCTCTCTCTCTCTCTCTCTCTCTCTCTCTCTCTCTCTCTCTCTCTCTCTCAAACAAGTGTAATAGGCTACCGTCACATTTCCCATTTGACGTATACTAGTTTACTATCGCCTGAAATGAAAATATCATGGCATCGTACAAAGAAAATACCTGATATATAACGTTCCGCAGCTGATTGCCGAACTTTTAGAGCTCAGTTGTTACTCTCGTTTTGATGTAATATTATCGGTTGGAAATGTTGTATAAATGTATACTGTTTGTCGACTAATTTGTTTCAGACGGTTCACCTATGTCAGTTATTCTGAAATTTAATGGAAAAAGGTAATTACCCTGTATTTGTTTTACTCAAAATCGATGATTTTTATGTCTGACATTAAAGTACCTGTCATAATATACCCACTCTCTCATTATATATGACAGTCTTTTGTCATAAAATCTGTATTACATAAAACTCACACGAGTGTCCTTCTAATAAAATACACATTCATACAAACTCGCAAGAATATGAGGTTGATTTGATAAACAAATATAGACGTAACAGCTTCCATTTGTGCAACAATGATTTAATCTGCCATTGCATAATTAATATAGAAATGATTATTTCACAAAGTGACTCATTATTTTCAATGCAATATTTTACTATTCATCTCTGTCAAAAGAAAGCAATGCAAACACGTTTTAATGAAAGTCAGTCATGCAATGTCACTGTGTTGCAAAATGTTTCATTCGTTTTAAGCTTCGAACGCAAAGCAAAAAAAATCACATTTCATATCGGAATATACGTATTTTGTTATGACAACGTTTCTACATATCTGAAATGAAAATAAAAGTAAAAAGGCAACAAATAATGTTAATTCATGCTTGGGGCTATAGACACATCAATTAAGTTTCCAATTTGGTTTCCAGTTTTATTATTTTTCAGGCCTAACTTTGTATGGAACTTTTAGAACATAAATATATGTATAGCCATAAACATTATCTAGGGGGAATTATGTTATTTTGGTGACGAATACACACACACACACACACACACACACACACACACACACACACACATATATATATATATATATATATATATATATATATATATATATATATATATATATATATATATATATATTTGCGGTTTCGATGTGTCATGTGATAAATACGGCCAATACAATTGAATTCGTAGGAACTCGTTTGTTTTCTCTAATAATAAACAAACCTTATTTAAATATTAAACATACATCTATACCAAATAAATGACCCGACTATCCGTCCCTGTAGACATTTGCTTGTGATCACCATTGAAGCTCAGTTGAATCTGTTAGTGTTTATAAAAGCTACTATATATTTCTTTTCGCCGAAAATCATTCCCGACTAACGTGTGTGCCACCTCTAATTTCGAGGATGCCTGTCCCTCTAAGTCGTTCTTTGAATTTTCAATATCAGCTTTTGTCAATATTGCAGTTTCTTTTCTTTTAACGTCCTTAAATAACGAGAAATGCGTTTTCGCCTATTATATAAAGCTATCATCTTTTCTATTCTTATATATTTATCCGGGTTTCTCTTTATTAATGAACCCGTCTAAATTGTGTACCATCGGCTACAATCCTTGCTGACGATGTATTGTTCTTCTCTTTTCTGCATCAGTAAAGTCTTGTCATACGGCTCGTTCCATGTTTCGTCGCGCGTTTATTGATCGCATCTGTAGTCGTACGGCCATCTAAGCTAAATCATTTTTACAAAACAATAATACGTCCATGTTCAATATATTTTTCACCGTGAAGATGACTATAATATAGAATTAACATAGATATTTCAATGAACCTATGTTCTTCTGACAGGCGTTGATATGTTGATGTTTATGGTAAAAGCCAGACAGAATTTCTGCAGTCATGCAGATTGAATTGTAGAAACATGATATGGGCATCTTACGGTATTAGACTGCTTTGGATAGCATCAACCAGGTGTTAACACTTAATTTTCCCAAAGTGTGTTGTTTTGCAATGGTTCTCAAATAATTAATCAACTTAGCAATTATATATGTCATAAACGACGGAACGTTGTAAGA
The DNA here is from genome assembly GCA_030141615.1 of Unio pictorum. Taxonomy (NCBI): domain Eukaryota; kingdom Metazoa; phylum Mollusca; class Bivalvia; order Unionida; family Unionidae; genus Unio; species Unio pictorum. The sequence goes on from JARLTB010000025.1 coordinate 5,397,782, forward strand.
GATATAGACTGACGTGGTCCACATTTCATGTTCTAGTAACTGGTTTTTGATTTTGCATTGGCATTACGTAAGCAGGTTATATACCTTAAAACATCACCCTACACGAATATCAATTTGTTGGCATTTATCTTGTAATTGCAATTCTTCCCATATAATGTATCAATTTTTTAACCATGTACTCCGTAACACGTCCATGGATACAATCAATCAAATCGGAGCACAGCGCAAATTTTACCTACTATTGTGTGGGGCAGTGTTTTTGCTCATGCGACGAAAAGAAATAAAATTATTATGAAGAATGATGTAAGCGAGGAAAATATCTTGAAGCCTAATTATTTTTTATTGCTTTATTTACCAATAAATTGTCGCTTTAATATGATGTATTTAATAAAAGCAGTACGTAATGTACATGAAAACATACTGACCAGGTATTTGGAAGATTTATTGTTCTAAATTTTGCTCTTAACCATTTCTGTAGTTAAATTTCTAGAGATATCGCTGTTCAAAAGAAAAATTACAAAATCCATGTATTTGGTTATATATTCTATAAATACGGTAACATTTATAAAGTGTCTCGAGAATCGTCAGTCATGCTTTTAAACTATATTCTTTTTCCTTTATCGAATTTGAGGCAAGAATACATCAATTCAAAGCGAAACAAAAATGTTTCCTTTCTTCGGTCATGCGCACATTATAAAATTGCTTAGACATTTGTATTCTTACTATGTCGATATAAACATACATGAACATTTTTCTCCTTGTGAATATATGGACTCATTTGTAATACATTTATCATATTACTGTACCTTCTGGACTGGTATTTATATTAAGTATCAGAGAATACTGCGTTGTTATGTAAGTTAGCAGGTACATATGTACCGCATTTAGCGTTAATATAGTCTGTATAGTGCTAAACATGTACAAAATTGTTTTATGTGCTAAAATCTTGTGGAACATAAATCATTTAAAAGAAAAGAAATACATAATCCTAAAAGTTACATAAGAAAATACTTACTCTTAAAGGTTATATAAATAAATACGTATTCCTGAAGGCTATATAAAAAAAACCCTGTAGGTATCTTCTTTTTGTTTTTATGGTTTAACGCCATTTTTAGCACAATATAGGCTATACATGGGGGCCAGTATTAATGTTGGAGGAAGAACCCGGAAAACCCCCAACCCACGATACTGGCAAGCTTTCTCGCATAACTACATTCGCCGAATCTTAGACTCGAACCCATGCAGACAGAGGTGAGATGGCAGTGATCCGTAACGTACAGCGCTTTAGACCACTCGGCCACTCGGGGCCCCGAAACTGTAGGTAAAGGATACAGTTAAAATTGGTACAGCCTTTTTTTCAAATATGAGAATTGTAATATCTATTAAAGTCCAATATTTTCTTTCTTGATACATTATGGAAAAGTTTGTTAATTAAGATGAGATCACAAAACGCGTGACTCATAGGATGTAACTAAAAACACGTCAATAGAATGTGACACGTAGACACGACTAAATGATTACTGTCGAAGTTTACCCTACTCGAGGTATGCACAAGGTAAATGTACATTTCTTATACGCGTGCAATACATTACCAACGCATCTCACGTTTTGTTCTATATTAATAACACCACACATCAACGTTGAATGTAATGTAAAAAAAATTCTGTGAACTTTTTACTTCACATATTTTGCGAATGAGATTGAGAGCGCCATCTATTGGATTACTTCTGAAATTACCTTGGAGAAACTTTCAGTCAGGTACGGGTGACTAAAACGCAAGTTTTTACCACCATTGTATGTGCTCTCTGAATTGTATTTTGGAGCGGTGTCGATATAATTAAATCACTGGAATATGGCTGTGATTTGAGCAGTGATTGCTGGGTAAATAGCTCGAGATGTTAGCGTGGAGTGCTGGAAGAGCAGATGCAGCGCTGTTTCCATCTGTCAAGCCATTAGTAGAGAAATAAGTTCTAAATGTATGACATTTGCTCCAGAAGACAATTAGAGTTGTGGTAGAAGATTTGAATTGGCAAATATCATTATTTTTGTGAAGCTTTCATGAAGGAGTGACTGCTATTTTCATAACATAAGTTTCAGAAAGGTCATGCTTGTATTAAATCGAAGATCATGTATCATTTATTAAATCAATTATTTTACAACAGTTGATCCAAAGATGGCAGGTGTCCCCTTAGACACATATTTAGCTAATTATACACTGTACTGTACTACATTGTTCTTTTGTAAACTGTCTCCAATGTAAGAAAAATAAAATAATCGATATCGTTTGCTGTCTTAAATCTCAACTGATGTGTAATTTCCATAATCAATATTTTACAACAGTTGATCAAAAGATGGTAGGCGTCCCCTTAGACCCATATTTACAATGTGCCGTACATAAGAAAAAAAAAATAACATAAATCGATATTATTTGCTATTTTATTTACAAACGTTTCTTAGGCTAATGTACGTTTGTAAACTGTCTCCAAGAAAAGAAGCCAAAATCGGTATTATTTGATTTTTGTGTTTTTAAAGGTTCTTTGGCTAATGTTTCAGCTTTGATTAGAGGGTGAACGTGCTTCTCTTGGGTCTGAATCTGCATTGACTTTCTAATACTGTTTTGTGTGCCTAAATATTCCAGCATAATATGTCATGTGATATTCATATCATACAGTTGCCAAAAGAGCTATTTTAGGTTAATAATAATAATAATAATAATAATAATAATAATAATAATAATAATAATAATGATGATGATGATACTACTACTACTACTACTACTACTACTACTACTACTACTACTACTAATAATAATAATAATAATGATATTAATAATGATAATAATAATGAGGACTTTGTATAGCGCCTAATATAAAGAAGCTCTAATCGCTTTACAACATTTACAAAGATCTGACTATAAAAAACAAAAATAAACACCATCAAATTAGAAAATAGAAACAACGAGGAAACATTTAAGGTAGTAGGTCTTCATTATAAGGTCTTTAAGTTTGTTATTGGAGTCGAGAAAGGAGAGTTTTAAGAGCACTTGAAAAGGATCACTGTGTCTTTGTGTCTAATTTCAATGAGCAATTTGTTCCACGTTGATGGACCCTGGTATGCAAAAGAATGTTGTCCATATGACTTCGTTTTCAATGTGGGAATAATGTGTATACGATTGTCAGAAGAAGCCAGATAGGTATGTTGGACTGGAGTCCGTCACTGAAACGTAGGATACTCTCGAAAGGCTGGATTGTTGTAGTTCTTAAGTTTCATATGAAAGCAAAAGGTTTTCAAAATGCTATTGATAACTGTTTTGAAGTAACTCAACGAATGGGTTTCGTTGTCCTCTAATGGTGGAAGGTATATTATAATCTGCAGATTTAGCAACTGAACATTATAAATCCATTTCTTTCACTGTTTTGACACGGGGAAGAGTTCAAGCTTATCCTCTGGCGAAGAATAGTATATGATTTGGTAAAGATTATTTGACCAAATCTATTGACATATGTCATGCAACACTTTTGTTTTTGACCTCGATATCGCATAACGATATCCAAACTAATATAGTCTATGATTGAGACAGGACTTTCAAGTTTGTCTTTTGCTCTTTCGAGCAATAAGCTGACTCTATTTATTTGTATTTTTATCTGTTGCATTGTTATTTTAAACTCCTAGGATATTTATTGCAGTTGAAATCCATGGAGTGTTGACACGCTTAGAAACTGTCAAAGTTCTGTGGCTGTATCAAAAGCAAGATGTTGGAGTATGTTGGTAAATACGAAATCATTTTAAGAAATTCTAAGATAATTTTCCACCAGAAAAACTCTTAAACATAATTACCTGATATTCGTAGTTAAAGGTTTTTATTGCTTTTCAATATTAAGTTTTAAGTGTTTCGTGTTTTTCTTCCTAAAGTTTTGGTTTGGTCTTGTTTATAGTTTTTAATTTTACATGCATCGAAATTTTATCCTTTTAATCGACACGATTAATAGCCGTTATTCCATTATTCAACTGACGTGCAGTTACGAGCAAATATATATAACTATATATAAATATATATATATATATATATATATATATATATATATATATATATATATATATATATATATATATATATATATATATATATATATGTATATATATATATATATATATATATATATATATATATATATATATATATATATATATATATATATATATATATATATATATATATATATACAAAAATGTATAATGTTTGCCTCTTATTGTTTGAACCTCGACCGAGTTGCATCATCTCTCATCGTTAACTAATAGAAGAATATAATTTGTCCGAGTGCTTTGACGTGAACTCAATCACAGAACGTTTTCATAACCTACAATGACATAATTTTTTTTAAAATCAATGTTACCTTACCTTGTTTCGTTGTCTTATAGCTTTTAGTATTTGCATTAGTTTGGAAGGGTTTGTTGTTTTCTTTTCTTTACATTTAGGTGTTAGAAATTTACGTTTAATTGGAAATGTAACGCCATTACTTACGTACTGTTAACCCTAGTACCCACATGCATTAATTTTCCTCTGAAACAAATTTAATATCCGGTTTGCTGATTCATAAGTAAGTAGGTAAGAAATACTTGCGAATGTTGGTAGGTAAGTATGCTAGTTAATACGTGAGCATGAAGGGGTTACGCATAGATGGCTCTTTGTTTTGTGGATTCACTGAAATTCACGGGAATTAGGATCTCTTAAACAGTGACAACTAAAAAGGTATTAAAAAAACACGCTTTTTAAAATTTAACCAATAATTTATTTCCCTAGAAAAACAAAGTATAAACAAAAAAAGGAATAAAATCCAAAAATAATCCAAGAATAAAAAGATAATTCAAAATTAGAAGTTTTAGTAATAAATGTTCTTACGAATGTGATTCGAGTCCTGATGAAAATCCAAAATGGAAGGCGATGACGTATGATGTAACCTGTATAGTACTGAAGTGTCAACAGTTCTTACTTGAACCAGATAAAATAATCCGCTTTTTGAATTCCGAATAAAAATTCAGTAAATGTCTTTGCTCAAGAATTAATTCAGATCACAGGTATTTCCATGGTAATAAAATCTCTTTGAATCAAATAATTCGAAGAAAAATTAACATAAACCTCAAAAACGTTTCACAACATAAGAAAATACTTGACGTCAAAGAATTTTAAGCCAAAATGAAGACTATCACTCTAAACAATACTATTAAACCTGGCTATTGCAAAATATATTTCCGGAATTACCAGAATTGCGAAAAGAGAACACATAATTGTGAAATAATTGCTATATGTTTTAAAACATCGTAGAAGCTATTTATATCTACAGTCACGTACTCCAGAACAGCCTCGGTTTCACTGTATATAAAATCCGCATTAAAAACGCATAAAAAAAAATGTTGTTTACATGAAATCAAGTTTTAAGCCTAAGGCGAGGAACTAAGTCAACATGGATACAACGTTAATAAATTTAGGTTTTCCAAGAACTGTACTGAATTTCTGGAAATTATAATCTCCAGAAAATAAATTTAATGGAAAAAAAAGTTTTTGAAAAAAACAAAAAAGCGATGAAATTAAATGACATAAATTAAATCAGATATACGTAACAGCATGTGCTCATATTTTCATAATTAATGAATAAATGCTAAGTTCTCAAATTTTTTTAATTACATATCTTTATGAATATATGCATGCCATCATCTACACTGAAAGCCTTTACCAGTTAATTAAGGATTGGATTCTTTTGCTAAAAATCAATATTGGCTCACTTGAGATCTTACAGCAAATAAAAGAACAAATGGCTCCAAGCAAGTTTGGCATGCCTTTCCGTCAGTTCTAATTTCCGTTCACTATGGTAAAACCATGGGGATAAGTTTACGTTATTAATATCCCGTCATTTTGCAGGATTTCTCTTTCTAGTGAGAAAGCTAGCATATTCAATGTAATCTCTTGTCATTCATTTTATAATGAAGTTTCATAGAATTTTTTTAAGATATAGTGAAATAATAATGCGAAAGGAGAATTCCTTACGTTCTTGGAAATGTTTTATTTTAGGAAGTTTTTGTTCAGTTATAAAAAGCTGATGCGTCATTGCAAATATGCCAATCTTAACTAAAAAAGATATATTTGTTATATACCAAAATCGAAATCAATAATTTCTCTGATATTTAATAAAATCTATTGTTCTTGATTTTGTATGGTATATTCAAAAGATCTTTTGCAACATTATTCAGCATTAGTACACAATGGAGATGTAGACGGCATGCAAACTTAATAAGCCTTCAATATAATGCAATGCACCTATGACTATTCTACAAATGGATGATTGCATTGTAAAAGAGAAACATTTAAGAGCTATTCTTATCAAAGGCACATTTTTTTAAAATAAGCCCTCATGGAAGAACATATCAGATCACGATGAGTACATATTAGATTTGGGTGTTCTCTTTTTTGCGGAGATTTAAACCGTTGTCACAAAAATGGTTCGATTAATGCTCTTTACTTTAAGTTCATATCATTTAGTTTATTAACTGGAGTTTATTTTTTTCCTTCCAAATGGATGAAATATGACTTAAGAACTAGCGCTTCATTTAAACATATAGGAATTTAATGAAAACTGATCCATTCAAAACTGGATCTGCTCAGATAAAATCTACAGTTCTTGATTTATGGTATATTCAAAAGACTTTTTGCAACACTATTCAGCATCAGTACATAAAGGCGATATAGACGGCTTGTAAACTAGCATCTATGCTTATGCCAGTATTTTCGGAACATAGAATTTAAGTACACAAATCAATGCTTATTAAATATTTATCTCGACCAAATATTTCTCTTCCACTTGGCCTGCTTAAGTTTTAAATTAATATTTTACCGCTCGAAAGATTAGCGTGTATTTTTATATCAACATGCGAATATCGTTTGAGGCTGATATTAGTCCTTATCGCTATCCAATTATTTGGCTAAGCCTTTCACCAGAAGCACTTTCAGGAATAAAATAAAGGACTTTGGAAGCCTTTAGAGGAAGAAAAAAAAAACTGGATAAGGCGTTTACCGATTCCACAGCAGGTGCCTGCATATTACACAAGTACGAATTTACCAATCAACTAATGAAGCAATTAATTATATAAAGATATAGTCAAAACGATTGGACTGTCTTCTTGAAGCAATCAATAGTTATCTCCATGTCCCTAAACAGTCTATATATTTTTTATATCTTTTTTGAACGAATGATTAAGGTGCAATGATGCAGATGAAGAAGTTTTGTTTACGATGGCCAGTAAAATGATCGAAACTCTATTCCATATTCGCTGCTTATCGTGAACACATTTTAGGGAACTCAAGCAAGGCGTGTTATTTCGCATTAAAGTCTCATTGATAGGCATTATATTTTCAATGCAAATGATTTATTTAAACGTGTATTCATGTTATATACATTTTATTAATATATTGATTCATTTTCGACATTTCTCTCGCAATTGTCAGTAAACCGTATGAAGCTATATTGCAGAAGATTCACTTATATGTGTTCTATCTATCCAATACAATGTTTTTTAGTTTTAACAAGAAAGGGCACTTAATTACTAATGACTAACTAAATGTAGGTTTGACCAAGCATCGATCATTCAAATTGTTCACCCCAAAAAACATTATGTTATTTCCTTAATAATTGTTTATATAGTTTTGTTCCAAACTCGTTAATATGCAGGCGAGTATGTTCGCTAAATTGATATGATATTACAAACGTACAATGTTTTATTCGTCTAAACGACAATTCATTCTGAAACTGCATTTTATTATAAAGTATATTTACTTTGCAAAGTTTCTTCGTATGTGAATATAATGTTTTATTATGTTTGTCTGTCGAAAATCAGCATACCAAACGAAATCAATGTAAAAATGTTTTTCAAGCATAATATAAGTAAACGAATTATACAGATGTATAGTACTGCACGCGTTATTTCTCGCGTTAAAGCTATAAATAATCATTTGTTTTTCAATTTTAAAAATATAATATATGACTCAAGTTTATGAATAACTTGCTATGATGAATTTCCAGCTGTGTTTCGGAGAGCAGGACGCAATACATATGTTTCTTGAATGCTACAGACTTTTTAATTTGAAAGCGTCGGTACATGGCCATATTTGCATTATCATTTGGGATATCATCTGTACTCAATATGTGGTCTTGTTCTTAATGTTTTTAGACCTGATGTTAAATGAACATGCGAAGTGTATAAAGGTTTTAATGTTAGTTTTCCAGATGGGTATCCAATGTTTTTGAAATTAAATCAAACATGGAACAAAATTTAAATTGTGTACTATGTATGCATGTATGTATGTATGTATGTATGTATGTATGTATGTATGTATGTATGTATGTATGTATGTATGTATGTATGTATGTATGTATGTATGTATGTATGTATGTATGTATGTATGTATGTATGTATGTATGTATGTATGTATGTGACGTACGTAGGTACGTACGTATGTAAATTTTATAATCAAACTTGCGATCTGGCAACTATGACAAGTTGGGAACCTCCAATTTAGATTGAAACTCTACATATAGCCAAAATTGCCTCACATTTTAGTCAGTTTGGTGTATTTTCCTGTAAATGTTTATCAACGGATCGTCTTGATAAATGTAACAGGTTCAAGATAACCTTTATATTTTCACGTATTTAAATTTAAAGCAGACCTATACGTGTTTATCATTTACCCAACGTTTTGATAATTTGTATTCATCCGATGATCGCAAACGGGTTCTAGTCTTACAGTTTTATGGCTGTCTTAATGTACATTCTGAAACGACGTATCAGCAGAATTTCGTTGGGGTCTATCCAAGGAAAGTCATATTCTTAAAGAACTGCTGTTGTCTCAACAATACCAAAATCAAACGATATGACTCCGCCCCATCCAACAACCATATGCTGCTCTTCCGTTAGATTAGATTAAATAATTATCAGATCACAATGAATGTTAATTCCGTTTAATGATTAAAAGCGCCGTCTAGCTGTTATCGTACACTAGCTTGCCTTCTTTCAGATAGGTTCGGGATTCATTTATCTCTATGCTTTATTGTTACCTTTAATCATGCCTATTTTATGGGAATGTAAAATGTGTGACGACGCACCAGTAGATAATCTTAGATATTTAAGAGAATAATGATTACAAGACATATCAACTGTTGTTGGGTTTTAAATTTTTTGATGCGATTTTCATTTGTTTCAGAATTTGACACGTGTTCAAGATGTGACCTTTTAATTGACATCTTCCTGTGCTTCTTGCTTTACATGTATTGGAAAGGAATATCCTTCAAGAGTTGTGTGTGTGTGTGTGTGTGTGTGTGTGTGTGTGTGTGTGTGTTATTATGATTGTAACGTAGCTTTAACAATTTTGCAGTCATATCGCTACGATGTCTGCAGTGAGGTAGTTTATATTGATGTCTAGCACTGGGGCATCATGCCGCAGACATGTAGCACGATGTCCCACCTAGTTACATTATCCTGACACCAGGACGACCAGTCTTAACACTAACCTGTTAATGCTGAGCGCCAAGCGAGGCAGCTGTTAGTACCATTTTTGTAAGTCTTTGTGTTGACTCGGCCGGTGATCGAGCTTTTTTTTCTTCTACGTTAATACCAGAAATATTTCACACAAAAAACGACATTTTAAACTCGTGACACATTCACTGGTTAAAATTTAACGTTTTTGTACCACACAGTGAAATATTTCCAGTGTTAACGTTTTTGTACCACACGGTGAAATATTTCCAGTGTTAACGTTTTTGTACCACACGGTGAAATATTTCCAGTGTTAACGTTTTTGTACCACACGGTGAAATATTTTGTCTATCACTGGGACATCATGTCGCAAACATGTATCATGAAGTCCCACCCAGTTACATCATCCTGACACCAGACCAACCAGTCCTAACACTAACCTCTTAATGCTGAGCACCAAGCGAGACAGCTGTGAGTACCATTTTTGTAAGTCTTTGGTATGACTCGGTCTGGGATCGAACCCACGACCTCCAAGAGTTAATTTTATTTTTACGTTTCTTTTATTTTGACATTTATTTGGCACCATATAGCTTGTGATAATGTGTCGTTAAACCAAACTACTACTGCTACTACCATTGAAGTTTTGAACATCTAATCGGTCGAAACTCAACACTAGATATCTTTAAGCTGGCACTAAGAGCTACTCCTTGTGGTCTGTAATACTAATATATTTGCAATATTTCTAAACTACCCAAAATATCAGTACAAATGTCCTTCTAGACCTCATTGCCCTGACACACATTGAGTTTCAAGTGTAACAAGATAATCGGGCAGGACTTCCCGATTCACAACAGAACACATTTGATGATGATATAAATACAATGTTTAATAATAAATGGCTTGAATGAACAAATAATTATGAACACATGCGTGTTTATATAATCCAAATAGTTAATTCCTGTGGTTGGCTTTACAGTTTATACCGCGTCGACCCCGACCACTCCAATACTTTTGGTGCCCTAGTGTTAGGCATCACTATAAACTGCCTCACTGCAGACGTCGTAGCGATATGACTGACAAATTGTTAAAGCTACGTTAAGAATCCTAAACAAACAATAATAATTACAAAACAACAAGTTCAAAAGTTGTTGTATTAGACTTTAACTCCATTTTGCAGCACACGACAGGCTATACAAGTCGTCCAGTTGTAACAGTGTAAGAAGAACCCGGGGAAACCCCCCGGAAAGAACAACCAACCCACGAGAAGCTACTGGCAAGCTTTCTCACATACCCATATTGGCTGAATCTGAGACTTGAACCAACGCAGACAGAGGTGAGATGGCCTTGATCCCTAACGATGAGTGCTTGAGACCAATCAGCCACTCTGGGCCCCAAATGTTCAGAAATAAACCTAACCCTGCTCGACAAGAATCCTACTGTAAGTATAGTCTACAATTGTCTACAATAAATCCTTTGCTAATTTGCAAACGTGTGCCTTATACTGCGTAAACCAAAGCTACAAAACGTACAAAACATTGACGTGGTAGTTCAATAGTTATATTTTATATACAAGATATTACGTTATGTAAAGATCTGTACCGTCGTGAGGTATGTATGCACAGATGATATCTTTGCACTCTGTGCACTGGAATCATTCGATTCTTCCCATCAAACGTACTTCGCACGTATGGCATATCATGGACTGAACTCACTATTTCGAAATACAACACAATATACATTAATCACCCTGGGGTATCGTTGTACACAATAACGAAGCTCGAGGACATGTATTTAATAAATAAAAGGGTTTATACAATTTCGTGACATAAAGTTCACGCACGTTTGAACCACTCAGACATTTATTTTGGAGGATACATGCTTGATCGAATCCATTGACAGTTTTAATGCTTATATGTGGGTATTGGTGTAAGCTGAAATATGTAGCACTCCTGACACTTAAAAGTTCTTTTCGACAAACCTGACATTGTTTATATTTTAGTTATTGACTCTGGTTGTTGTTGTTGCTGGTGTAGGGTTTAACGCCATATTGCAGCACAAGATAGGCTATACATGGCGGCCAATATTAATGGTATAGGAAGAAAACGGGAAAACCCAGGAAAGACCCACCGACCCACGAGAAGCTACCAGCAAGCTTTTTCATATTGGCCGAATCCGAGACTCGAATCTACGCAGACAGAAAGGAGATGGCGGTGATCCATAACGGAGAGCATTTTAGATGACTCGGCCATTTGTGATCACTCAGGGCCACAATTAGTTACTCTGGAGACTAGCCAAGAAATCGAAAACTATCTACTAATCTCACCTTACTTTGAAAGATTGTTCTTTCCGGTCATTTAATTGAGTCATTTAGAGTACTGCTACCGACTATTTTGGGACGGCGCCATCGTTTATGAACATATTGACTACGATATCTGTGCTGAAATACATATATTTAAGGAATTATTTATTATGATTGCTTTTTCATTACACGGAAAAGATTTCATAAGCGTCTTGATGATCGGTAACTGTATAAGCTACGAATAAGTAGTGTGACTGACATTTAAATTACATTATCATTGAGCATGACATCTGTACTTTCCTACCGAATGATGATGGTCTCTATCATGTAAACGATCATAGTGTCTATAATCTCGCAGATCATAGTCCTGCTTATATCACAGATCATGATCTTTTGCATTTTTCAGATCATGGTCTCTAGTAAATCACATATCATGGTCTCTAGCATTTTTCAGATCATGGTCTGACGCATCTCACAGATGATGGTCTCTGTCATTTAGAGATCATGGTCTGAAGCATATCACAGATCATAATCTCTAGAATTTTACAGATCATGGTCTCTAGCATATCACAAATCATGGTCTGTCTCATTTTGCAGATCATGGTCTCATTCATATCACAGACCAAGTTCTCTAGCATTTTACAGATCATGGTCTGACGCGTCTCACATATCATTGTATCTAGACATCACATATCATGATATCACATAAAATGATCTGTAGCAGCTCACAGATCATGGTCCCTAGCATCTTGATGATCATAAGCTGTAACTTCTCACATATCATGGTTCTAGCACCACACATATTATGGTTCTCACAAATCATAGTCTGTAACATCTCACATGTCTTCGTAGAATTTCTAAATTAAAATGTTCCTCATATTCAGATGTAAACAACAAAGGTTTTGCAATTTTCGTTTCGTAATACATTTATCTTGCTACCTGAATTTTAATCACACAAAAGGAATATAATAATGCATGTATGACCCGTCTGGTTTATTAGTTGACGTGGGATGTAAACAAAGCGCTGATGAAATTGTTTATTTATTTTCACTGTCTCTTCCCCATTTTGATATACTCCTGTCCTTTTGATGCAAGTTGTCACCATCCCAAAGGGATCAGTTACTGGAGTATGATGATGTTGTTACATGTGTTGAAGGATTTAACCAGTATGCGTTTAATATCAGTGCCATGTGAAGATGATTGGTAGCAAACTTGACAAAAGTGTCTCTTCAGGCACTGTGTCTATCGAATTGTCTACACTGTCTTCCGGCACCATGTCTATTGATTTGTCTACACTGTCTTCAGGCACTATGTATATCGAGGTGTCTACTCTGTCTTCAGGAACTGTGTCTATAGAAATGTATACACTGTCTTCAGGCACTATGTCTATCGAATTGTCTACACTGTTTTAAAGCAATATGTCTATCGAATTGTCTACACTGTCTTAAGGCACTATGTCTATCGAAACTGTCTTAAGGCACTATGACAGTCGAACTGTTTACAGTCTTCAGGCACTATGTCTATCGAGTTTTGAACACTGTACATAATATGTTTGTCGAGTTGTCTCACACTGTTACACTGCATGATTGGATCTAATAACTTCTGTGGTATGTTGACGATTCAAATATTGATTGTAGGTACATTTTCTGCGCGTTATGTCCGTGATGAAAGTAGTGTGAATAATTCGAGAATAACCTACATTTATTCCAGTGATTTTATTAGGCTGAAATACTATTCTGCCAGAAAGAAGGTGGAGTAGAGGTCTTATTTACAAAAGGGACTTTATAAGTCAAGTAATACAAGTGGTTTGAGACCTTCATAATCTCTTTTCCTGTAGCAAATTCAACGTGAGTTTGTCCAGGTTTATTATTTATTGAGTTTCTGAATGTATGCCGATACGTTTCAGGGACTAACACATAACCCCATAATATGTATTCTTTGACTACATACTAGTCACCACTTTGATGTACTGCCAGTGAATGGTAAATATCCCTAGCCTTACCAGTGTGTACACATTGTAATAATTGAGTACAATTCTCCCTTGGCCGTTTCAAATTTCAGCAACGTTTTCAAAATGAGTAAAATATTTGTCTAGTTCTCTCAAAGTGTGCCCTAATCTAAAGTTTAGTACAAGATGAAACCTTAAATTTGTATTTGAAGTATGAACGTGCTTTCCGCTTGCCAGCTAGCAGCAGGGGGGGGGGGCGAATCGGACATTTGCTCCAGACATCATTTGCTTTAAATCTAACAAATATCTCGAGAGAATTAATTCGAATCCTTTTTCAACCAAAAAAAAAGGATTACTTGCTCGAAACATAAGTTTTTCGCAAATCATACTCCAAGGCCGTTTTCATCTTTTAGTCAAAATACGGTCTCGTCGTGATGTCATCGCCCCCCTCCCCCTGCTGCTATGGGTTAATAATTTATTTCAACCAAATATTTGATCAAGTCCGATACGATATCGTGTCCGAGGGTCATGTAAATTTATTGTTATAAATCCATGCGGGGTTGACAGAGCGTTACTAAAGAAATTTTTAAATTGATTGAAGTCCATATCGGAACACCATGTCTGCTAATTATTTCGTAGCGTATGTGCATCAACGCCGTTAAACACAGCAAGAATATTACAGTTATCTCTGATCACTTTTGGAATCTGAGTGTAGCGTTGAGTGACATGTATCACGTCGGTGTTTTTATGCCTGCCTCGGGGAAATATTCTAGCTGGGTTTTTTTGATTGTCTAACATCACATCGTTGTATACGACTAAATTGTTAATGCTCTCATCAAGGTCATCCACGGATGGTGCCTCGTCAATATCAGTTATAAAATCAATGACGTTCTCGCCTTTAATTTCTGATGCATTCTCGTTAAAATCCTTTAACACTTCATAGTATCGTTGATCATCTACGCTAGGAGCAACTAAATACAACTTATCTCACTTCATCCATCTCATTATTAAATTGAGCAACAATTGCGTCTTGCCGGATCCAGATGGCCCGATTATAATTGCGCGGATAGAGTTTGGTAGCGCTGCATGATGCTTAACTGGTTCTCTTGTTTTAGTCGCTGAAAAATCAATTATATTCATATCTCTATACATAAATTATGGATCTATATTGTGTGAAGTGTAAAACTCGTACTGGCACAAATGATGTGACGACGCTTACAACTAGCAATAACAGATCTGCACTTACTGGTAGATGTGCAACATGTGGTATAAAAAAGTTTAGATTTGTTTCTATGAAATCCGGAGATGTTTTAAAACAAAAAAGAGGAGTGATATCGCAGCCAAATTGGCAAAGCTCCCTGGATCCTCATGGGCAAAGTATCCAGGAGAAAGGCACCTTCCAGGATATAGCTATTTTGGCCCAGGAACACGATTAGATATCAGACTTGATGATCAAAATCCGCCTCGACGTGGTGAAGAACCAATAAACGCTATTGATAAGGCGTGTCATGCTCATGATGTTGCATATAAAAGCATCGACTATCCAAACAATTGTATGCGCGATGGTCAATCCCTGCGAGGAATGTATTGTTGTTACATAACCCAGTGTCCATGGCGATTTATCAGCGCGCAATGCGTTTTCGACAGCACTGATATCAACCAGGACAATATCGTTTAACACTAGTGTTTGTCTTTTGTTTTGTCCTGGAATTTCAACTTCAATATTCTGTCGCCGTGTATCAAAGAGTCTATAACACAGCGGCACTGGGCTCGTTGAAAATTTTTCTTTGTGAAGCTCAAACAATTTTTTTTGTAGTGCGTCTCTCACTATTTTTCTGCTAGCAACTACAAAATCGTTTGGTCTCCATGTGTTATAAAATTCCTCCATGGGAGTTTCAGGAATTATTTCCCTGATTATTTCACATTGGATTCTGTCGGGTTTCAGTCTAATTAATTTTTTGACATCACTTAATTGTTTATCGAGCGACCTGTAATCGCTATCAATTTCTTCATAATAATCCACGTACTCGCTTAACCAATCATGTGGACCCGCGCCGACAAATAGTGGTGGTTGGCCATGATCTCCACACATTATCATTGCTGTATTCTTTTGCAGCAACCAATCAAGAAACATTTTTAATACATGTAACGAAACCGTACATATCTCATCCCAAATAATAACCGCAGGGATGAATTTTTCGCCCATTCGTTCAGGGGTCCATTTGTCGCCGTTGTATCGAAAAAAAACTATGATAAGTGCAAGCATTCACCCCTCGTTGTTTCATCTCTCTGGCAAGTCTGTGTGTTGGTGTTAGCACAATCATATTTGCTCGACCTTGATATAATTCAATCGCGCGAGTCGTCTTTCCTGACCCGCCACAGCCGTTTAAATAAACTGTTTTATATCTACAAATTGGATCGGATATCGGTGGTGTATTAGAACGCTCTGATAAATTATAACCGCGTAAGTAATTACTTTTAATTTCAACGTCTGCTGATTCAGAATACTCACGCAGCATTTCTTTTTTAATTCTCCATGATCCCCAGCTTTCATCCGAATTAGTGAATTCAGCAACTGCGCAACTGTACTTGCTGTTAATGTAAAATGAATCAACGGCAACTCTAACCGCAGTGTCAGGAAATCTATTTATCATTGAAAATAAATTAATACAAGCATAACCCAGCATCGACGACCTCAAATGTGTATACCGGGATCTGTAACCGTCGCTGTAAGTAACGACTGTACCCAATTTTGTTTCATCGGACAAAAAAGCATCTTTACGGTCCACATATATGTTTTTGGATACTGCATCCGCGATTACAAAGTCATATTCGGTGTTATCCATAATCAGCCGTGAACAATATCGTCTATAGTCGCATTTTTTTCCTCCCTGAGTGAATTTTCCGATTATTCGTCTGCCGAGATCTTTTGCTTCGATGTTTCGTTGATTAAATACCCGTTTGGACCACTCAATGATATATTCTTCGTCGGCATCAATATGTTTTCTGGATTCCTCAATTATACTATCAAGACGTTCCGGTGTTGGTAACCAGACATTGATTTGTTTCCGATATGATATAATTGCTTCACTGACCGTCAGCGAAATTAACATTTTTGTATCAATCATGAACCGTAATAACGCTATTGGCAGCCACTTCTTTTCAGACATGTGTCTACCAATCCAAATATAACAACAGCGATGAAGTCCTGCTGCGAACTCAAATGATACTACACGAGCGAATCCAGTTAAATCAAAATCAGGCAGCGGCCAATTAATTGCAACACGAGTCATTTCATGTACGGGGTGTCCAAATCGTTTATAATACTCAGTACACTCTCCATAACCAAGAAAACTCGCTGGGTAACAAGCAACCATATCAACTGAAATGATATTATCGCTGTCGTATTTTTGATTCCATAAACCGCCATGATTAAATTCTAAACAACTAGCCTCAATGTCTGGCAAGAATTCTACGCGTGTTGGTTTCCATGCGTTTTTGATTCTTGCAAAATGAGCTGCATCCGACGGGATTGTAAAACAGTTTGTCAATAATTTTTCGTCGTTGATAATTTCATCGTTGATGATTTCATCATTGTTGTTGCCTTCGCCACACGCCGTTAAAAATCCGCTAGCTGTTTTTTTCATTTTGTTGTGAAATGCTTCAGTGCGTTATAATTCACCGTTTGGTCTTACAAATTGGTCAAAGGTATCTGTGTCGTTTTCAGTGCTGCGAAGTAACCACACCGACACGGGGTCGTTTTTACTCAAATGCGCAATAGCATCGAATAGTTTCTCTTCAACGAGAAAACCATCCCTGGAGAATTCTTCTCGTAAGAATTCGTCGGGTATATACTTTATTGTTCTGTTTCGTGGAAATATTGTGACTGCGGACGTCCATGCGTGTTCGTTATGATCAATAATTTTAATTGGGGCTTCCTTTGGTTTATATTTTGATTCGTATAAAACTGCTCCGGTTATCGTTGTAACGTTATTGGAAATCTCAGCGACGTTTCTAATTTTGCTATGTCGCTAATAGTTGCTCCGCGGTCTTTCACCGTTAACTCCAATTGAGCTATTTTGCTACGCCGTAGATCGGTAAGTTTGTTCCCTCGGGATGCATTTGTAAAATGTTCTGTTATTCGTGCTGCTACACAATTGAGTGGCAAAGCCACTGACGACAAAGTCGCCGGCGACGACTGTTTTATTGGTTTTAGTTTTCTTATATCAGGTTTTTCATTTAACGGATATATCCCATACACAACTGCTGTTTCAGGATATCTCGTTCATAGTATGGTTTGTCAATTCCAGTTAACAGACCCGGCTTAGAATCACGGCTAACAACGACTGTTTTCTTGTCTTTGAGAATCGGTTCAAATTTGTCTCGTATAATCCAACCGCCTGATTTTACACGGATAATGAATTTCACTCTGAAAAAATACTTTTTGTTGCCAAGTTGTGATAACATTAACGCTGCGTTGCTGTCGTTCATGGTGGCATCAACAACGCCATCAATTCGAAATGTTGACCAGCTATGAGATGCACCGTCGTGTTTAAATTCATTAATACAATCGCGTATTTTATTTATCAGGGCTCTATCCGTTATTGCCAGTTTTGGCACATCTTTGAGGGTTCTATCGAAATTAAATTTAACTTTTTTATAATGCTTAATTGCTGATAATCTCTCGAACTCCTCCATGTTATAATTAAAACAAGTATTTAAATAGAAAAAAATAGTATAATGAATCACTGCAAGTGGCTAATGATTGGATCAACAACCCCGTGTAATAAATCATGCAGAGGCGAATTCTGTGGGTATCATTTACAAAGCTTTCGGCGAGGAAGTTTTGGCCCCCTTCCGTGCCTCCGATGTGGGGTGGGGGTAAGGGGAAAATCGCAGTTGTGTCTCAGTTGTGGCGGCAAACGTTACAGGGAACTAAAACGCTATTATGACAAACGAATAAAAAATGCAGTCATTGATCCTACTGATGACTCCGTCAGCGACAAAATCATAAAAACCCCTTAAGACTACATTGATAGACTTATAATTAAAGCAAATAATAAATTAGACAAATAGTATTATTATACAAATGAGCCAAGATTTCAGACCTCACCCAGTGCATGTTAATTATGAAGGATCCCTTAATGGTATTGTTAGAAATTGCAGACTAAAGAAACCGGTTGGACAGGTAAATAATAGAGGGTATTTAATATTTGGTGCCGGGAAGAAGAAATATCTCTGTCACAGAATAGTATATGAATGTCACAACGGATTGATCAAAGATGGTTTTGTGATTGATCATATCAATAATAACAAGGCCGATAATTCTCTTTCGAATCTCCAAGCTATCTCACAGAGTCAGAATATATCAAAAAGGGCAGAAATTGGTACTTTTAAATCAGTTGGAAAGAGACCCGTAAAATCATTTGATACATCAACTAAGGAGGAGAAAATATTTCAGTCAGTGAATGAAGCCAGTAGATATTTCGATATTTGTAGGTCTTCAATACGATTTGTTGCAGAAGGAATTCAAAAATCGGCTCTGTCAAAGAAAAATGGCCATAAAATAAAATTCGTATACATTTGAAACGATTCAAGGGGGGTATGCAAGCCCAAGGGACCTTGGGCTTGCATGGATGCGAAGGCACCCAAGGAGTTCCAAGATGCGTGTTGTGCTGTCCTTAATTAAGTTAATTAAGTTAATATAGTAACCTCTGGGTCTCTCTGACGTCATAGGGCGCCAGCGAGATTACCAAATAAGTCTTACTGTTTTTGAATTAAAGATAAAATGTATTATATAAATAATGGATATCAAAGATGTAAATGCTATAATTGCTGAAATTTCAATTTTGAAAAATCGAGGGATAGTATTATCTGAAGATCTCGACTGCGACAGGATTACCTCGGAATATGAAGACATTGAGTATCAGTCTAGTAAGGGTCGTTATGTTTTACCTAAGATGTACAGGCTCGTGAAAGGAATTCAAAAGTCCATCAATGCTTGTTTGTACGGTAACGACATTAATGTATTTATAACGCTATTTAGCACCGTTGAAGCAATACGTCAAAAGCTCGGCCAAGAGTATCAAAAACGAGCTGAAATTAGTTCTAAGGTTTGTGATCTTAGAAAAATATTAATCGAGGAAAAACCCGTATCCTAACCACGTGAGCGTTACTATAAAAATAGGCTTTCAGTAAATATTTTTAGCGTTTTTTGTAACACTTGTTACACTTGTCACATAGGATTTTCTCTTGAAAGAATACTCATCAGTTTGGGCTTGCTCATGCAGTTATCTGCGTACTGGATGATCTGGTTGTGGTAGCAAGTAATCACCGCGACGCCTCCATTTTCACGTAGTTGTTGTTGTTGCCGTGTCGTTGACAAAAATCGTTCATCGCCGTTCTCAGATATTACAATTCTGAAACCCCCAGCGATGTTATTTCTGAAACACTCGCGGATAGTGTCGTACAGTTTAACCCTGTCGGAGATGGATACGTTAGCTTGATGGTACATTATTTAATAACTCAGCCTTTAATTGTGATAGTTTCACATTTGAAAACTCAGTTAACAAACAATATATGGTAGGTGAATCGCTTACAACTAGATTAGCCCGAGAGCGGCTATCGGCAATTAAACGTTTATACCGGTACGAGACAGACTTCGCGAAAAACTTCAGCAGCGACAACAAATGCAAACTGACTTTTCTGTGTCAAGTGAACAATTGTTTACTCCGATAACAAGTGCGACCAAAGATGTGAAAAAGTTAACTGAAGCACCGATATACGGAGATATTCCTGAAAAAGAGCGAGCAGAGAAGGCGCCGCAGCTTGATACGCTTGAAAAGATAGCAGCAGAGACCGAACAAACACGCACAGGGATACAACAGCTATCCAATGATATAAAAACTCAACGCGAATATGAACGATTAGCTGATATTGATGATTCTGCACCTGATTCAGAACCTGTTGATGTCACCCCAAGAGGTGTTCCCTTTATAGACAAACTCACCGAAGGGGCTATAACACAAATCGAACAATTTCAATTAATAAAACCCGAACATTATAAGATTTTTGGTAATTTTGCCGCCCAAAGCTTTCATTCCAGAAAGGGCTTTTTAAAAGACGAGTATAAAAATAGTAAAATAAGCCGAGATGAATGGGCTAATTGGTTGTATAAAACGAATAAGGGGATTATTGGTCGTTTAGATAAAAGAGCATTGGAATATAAAGAATTTAAAAAGGGAATTGATGAGTATGATAAAACTGGTACAACTAAAAAAGTTACTGTTAGCGGATATTCGATTTGAAATCCTTTGGATTTCACCAACACCGTGACATGCCCTGGTAATATTCTCAGTGATATATCAATGTTAGAAGTACTTATGGGTGGAAAACGAGCTGGAAACAACTCCGTTAAAATAATTAATGAAGCGGCTGATATCTGTAGACGATTATTTGCCGGCGGTGTCATGGACATTGATGTATATCGAGAACTCATTGCTGAATTAGTTGAAAATCACAGAGATGCCCATGGTTATCACAGCGATTGATCGAAAGCGATTACTCAAAGAGTTTCAATCGAAGGTGGCGTTTCAATGGAAACTGAGTTTCACAATTGAAAAACTACTAGTTTTATAACAAGATGATTATACACTACAACCTATGATAAACCCGTAAGCGTCTACGTGGTGAACTCACGATTGCCTGTTTATAGAGCATATTACGGAGATGGTCTCGGCAATACCATTGCGGGTTTTTTACAAGAATGGCTCCCAAGGTGGCGCCGTTAGCTAAACAATTATTAATGAAAGCCATTGATATTATTCGTGATAAGGGAATCAGCGCTGTTGGAAATCTTGCCGGAAAGGCATTTTCTGCCGCGAAAGATAAAATAATATCATTGGTGCGACGACAAAAAAAGCAACCAGTTGTACTGCCATCTACAACAGTGATGCCTGCAAGTGTCAACAAAGCAATAAATAGCGCAGTGGAAGAAAAATTAGCGTCGTTGGCTGCTTCGGTGACTCCGTCATCCGTGGCTGCGCCGCTAGTGAACAGTAACCAAGATGATATCGCAAACATGATAGCAGGAAGTGGTTTGAAACGAAAACAAAAACGACCATGATTACAAAGAATTTCACAATTG
The DNA here is from genome assembly GCA_030141615.1 of Unio pictorum. Lineage (NCBI taxonomy): Eukaryota > Metazoa > Mollusca > Bivalvia > Unionida > Unionidae > Unio > Unio pictorum. The sequence goes on from JARLTB010000025.1 coordinate 5,419,697, forward strand.
AAAATACTGATGTGAATAATAATAATGTTCAAAAGAACAGCTGATCCAGCGTTAGATATGGAAGCCCAAGTATGCAAAGATGATTCTGTCCGCGATTATCAATTTTATTCCTATCATGCAATGCAACCAGATATTCGATCGCGAATTGAACTTCAAGTCCACGATACAAGCAAATACTTTCTACCCGCTGAAGCGTTTATCGAAGTAGAAGGAGAACTTGTACGACTTACTGATACTCCTGCTGTATCTGCACCGTATCCAGATGGTGCCAAAGTCGGCTTAGTCAATAATGGTATCATGGCGCTATTTGAATCCGCGAGATATCTCATTGACGGAAAAGAGATTGAGTCTATAGAACGTGATGTTGATGTGGCTACAACAATAATTGGGTTAGCAAGATATTCTGACGATTATACAAGATCAGCAGGTCCGTCTATGATGTTTGCAAAGGATAATAAAAACATTGCTGGACACACTCAATTTATTGTACGACGACCAAATGATCGTGCTGGTCCTCCCGCCCCTGCTGCTATCTCCAGTACAATCTAGGAGCTGCAACACGAATAGCAATGTTGGCAGGACAACGTAGATCGTTTTCATGTGCGATTCCGTTGCATCATATATTTGGATTCTGTAGAAATGTACGAAAAGTTATTTATGGAGCGAAGCATACAGTAGTAGTCGTGCGAAAGGGTGGTGACGATGATGCAATCTGGAGAATTCCAGCGGATCCTGCAAATCCAGATGCTGACGCTGGTAAAGTCATTTTAACTAAATTGGTCTTGTGGATGCCAGTAATGACCCCATCAATTACCACAGAACAGCGACTACTATCATTTATGGATGCGGGTGGCAAATCATTGCTAAGTTGGCTAACAACAACAACAGATGTTAAGCAATCAAATATCAATGGTACATTTGCATGGAACTTGGCAACTTGGCATCACAACAAGGTGTTTCAGCTCCACGTCATATATTTATCACGTTGCAGGATATGACAAGAGTGAATTCACAATTGCACAGTCATATGATATTTGATCAATTAGGAGTTACTGAGGTCTCGTCGAGAATAAATGGCCAGCAGGAACCATCAGAAGACATACAACTTAATTTCGGTCAAAACCATATTGCTCGCGTGTACCATCGTATGCTGTCAAATATCGCAATATGATTTTAAAAACCTATATCCGATCTACTACTTTTTGTTAGTGTCAACGCCAGCGTAGATGTCCGGCGGTACACATAAAATATCATTGACGGATCGTCAAATAAAATATTTCAATGATGCGCTGAAGAATAAGCGAGAGGTTCAAATTGTATTTTCAAAGGCTGCAGTCGCCAACATGATAAAATCAGGTGGTATATTTCCATTGTTAGCTGCAATACCAGCATTGATTTCAGCGGCTGCCCCAGCGGTGGCGAAAGCGGCTGCGTTGGGAGCCGTTGGTACCGCGGCAGGGATGGCGTTGAAAAAGGCAACTGGGAAAGGATATAAAAAAGGGAAAGGGTTTAAGACTACCAGGGACTCCATATTCATGGTACAGCGGAAAGGGTCTAAGAATACCAGGAACGGTTTTTTAGTTGAAAGCCCAATTCTCCCTATGTCCAATTTTGATTTAATTGATGCTGCTAAAAAAACTAGCGATAAAAAACTTCAGAAGGGTTTTTATGAGAGATCAATTACCGAGAAAACCTAAACGCGTTGAAACCGGTATCATCAATCTTGATAACAGTAACGGATCGGGAACTCACTGGGTTGCATACGCGATCGATCCGCGTGGGATTGTCTATTTTGATTCATATGGGTTAGCTCCGCCAAGCGACTTTATGCGGTATAAAAATTCTTCGATGAAACTCAAAGTTTCCGATTTTTTATTCCACGCTGCAAACACAACAATTAAATGATCCACCGATATGCGGCCGTGAAGTATTAAATGTCATCGCGGAGATTTCATCGTCACAGAAACCACCTCATCTAGTTGTAAATATATACACGAGTGGGAAATTACAAGGTAATTTTAGAGAATCAATAAATTGAAAATACTAGAGTCTTTACAATAATGATTGATATTTGGGGACGATCTCTGTCAATGTGATACCCACCGTGGAAACATCTGCGGGTTCTATCGAGGATGTAAAAAAAATAATGGAAGATGAAATCGCTGAGACGTTAAATTTAGCAAGTGTTGACCCGAACGAAATAGTTGTATTTCAAGATTGCCAGGGTAAATTGAAAAGCAGTAACATATGCGCGGATGACATTTTGATACGGCAGCGCGACGCCGCTGAAAACTCTATTGCGCTGTATTCCAACGGTGGACAACTTAAACCAGGCGCACTTGTGTCTACGATCACCGACAGGATTGCCACCCTCGACGGCATAATTGCCACCCACGGCCGTGATCGGGATGATTATATACGAGGTTATATGACTTTTCGCAAAAATGTCGTACATAAATTCTTTGGAACCCCGCTTGTGGTTGGCATGACTCTCGCTGAAATTAAAAACTTTCTATCTTTATTCTTTTTTAACAAGGAGGCGGGGAGGATGATGAATGAAAATGAAATCAAGGCAAATTATCTCGATATTTACACGGATATTTCTAAACGAATAGAAAATATTGAAAAGGTACAAAAACCCACTAACGATGTCGTTAGTAAGTTTTTTGGATCCCCACTTGTAGCAGACTCGACTCTCGCTGAAATTAGCGAGTTTATTATCAGGCATACTCACAATGCCTACGTCGCTAATAATTTCTTCGGCGTCCCGGCTACATCTACGATGACTCTCAACGATATTAATATGTTTATGGTGAGACAAGCAACACTTAATACCATCGTAGATAAATTTTTAGGGAGAACACGCGAATCTGAAACCACATCTCTGACAGGCCCGACCCTCGCTGAAATTAAAAAAGCTATTGACGAACAAAAGCCCACCAGAGAAATTGTTAATAAGTTCTTTGGACCCACATCTCTGACAGACCCGACCCTCGCTGAAATTATAAAAGCTATTGACGAACAAAAGCTCACCAGCGAAATTGTTAATCAGTTCTTTGATGGCAATAAACTCCCAATATATCACGACAAAACTTCATCACATCGACTGGCATATTAAAGAACAAGCACGGCTTGGAATCAACGGCTTTCTGGCTTCATTCTTTTCTAACAAGGAGGAGAGGGGGAAAACAATAGATCCTACCAGACTCAGGGCGAATTATCTCGATATGTACGACGATATTTTTAGACTAAAAGAAAAATTTGAAAAGGTAAAGATTCCGCATCCACACATGGGCGTTAAAAATATCGTGTATTCGGTTAATCATGGAACCATGGATTGGATAAGAGACGTTTATACTACATTGTCCATCAGTATCTGGGGTGTCAGCAGCAGGGGGGGGGGGGGCGCTGGCTACAGGCCAACATGGGTCGATGGTATCTACAGGCTAACGTGGATCTCTATCGATCAATTTAATATGATCGCGGACGGTAAAACCTACTCTGGTGGCACCGCGATGTTAATTAACGAAGGTCGCGGACAAGACTTTAATGTCGTCGCGGTTGATAGCTCCACCGTTAGATCAAAAATAACTTGGTGTTTAGAACTTGTAGATGATTTTTCCGGCTGACGCTCTATACTATAGGCCCGCAATTCCCCTTAACGATGGCGAATAATTGAAAACACTAGCGGGTTTAAAATAGTAATGACATCGATGAAATCAATTGAACCGATAATAGTCACAGAGGTATCACAATCGCATCGATATCGATATGATACCGTGAAAGAATTTTCCGCGAACTTGAAATCACTTTCTGAGCGCTATCGTGAAAAAATGAGAAAATACCGACGCAGCGTAGCAATCATCGACATCACCGTGTACTCGGTGTCCGGAGTGTGATGGCCAGCGCCGGGGTTATTTTGTCGACGGTGACCATGATGGCTCCGATTGCAGTTCCAATTGCAATCTCCGCGGCAACAACAATCGCGGCAGTCGCCACCGCGATAACTAAAAAGTTATCATCGTGTTCTCAGAAAAACTCAGTGATTATACAGCTCGGTACCGGGTGGTATTTGACGCGTACTCGAAATTATCCGAGTTGATCTCGCTGTCGATAGATAATTCTTTCATATCCGATGTTGAGTTTTCCACGATGACCCAGTTGTATAACCCCGCGATGTTGAAATTGGAAATTGAAGACAGCGTTAACAATAATGTCACTCGAACTGCTTCAACGAATCGCGGAGAATACCACTCCGATACGAACAAGCATGATATCAATAACATCAACAAACACAATTTAGTGTGAACTTCCCTTCTCCGATCCCAGTGCGCGAGATCGCGCTGGCAAAATTACGAGTATATCATAGCTGGCCTAATATCAGATCGGTTGCATTTGGCGGTCAGCAACCCAATAACTCGTTAAGGTTTTTGTGGAATAAACCCGATGGTACTCCAGCGTGGGAAACTGTTTCGTTACCAACTGGGTTGTACCAAATTGAGCAAATCGATGCTGAAATTTAGCGTAGAATAAAATCAATCACGGGAAAAGAAGAAAAGAATCAAAAATAGCTATTAAAGTTCATGAACCGACGCTCTCGTCGTCGATCGAAATAAGCACAGAGGGATACATTGTAGATATCTATAACAGCTCGTTAAGAACAGTGTTAGGATGGCCTGAAAAACCACCGGAAAAATCCACCACCGACTTAACCACAGACGTACAATCATATCATGAAATCAATCCCATATATCGAGATAATTTATCTGATATAAAAAAGGAAAAATTGCCGATAGATTTATATTTACCAACAAAAACACGTTGCAATGGGATTTTATCATTAAAAGAACAGCGGATTCATCTGTTACTATTTCATTTACGCTAAATGACGTCACTGGTTATTTTAATGAAATTAATCAATTACATAAAACACAACTAGAACAACTACGGCAAATAAATTCACAAAAACACGTTGAAATACTAAATCAGCTTGTATCTGACATGGAATATATCAATGAACCAATTATTCAAACAATAACCAATGACATCAGCGACAATAAACAACGATTCCTAACCGGTTACAATATCACAGAAGCCGATCTGCTTAATTTAAAGTTTCCCGGATACAACGCTGAGGAACTAAAAAAAATTGTTAGAAACATTATCAAGGTGCTACAAACACTAGATTCAACTGTCCTCCTCAAATATAATAATGACCCAGATGGCGGCGGTAGGCATATTGCCCCGCATAATGTGAATATTTCAACGGTGATTGCGCTCAATTCAACATGTGATGCAATTTAAGGAAGCTATCAAATTAATCTAGAGCAATCAAATCAAGCATATCAAGGATACATTCTTTATTCGTTTGCGCCAACAGCTCCTCCGGGATTTCTAATTATTGAAAACCCAATTAATCCTGTCTACATGAGATGCCATAATAATTCGCTAACGAGAATTAATTTCCGACTCACCGACCAGTCAAATAATTTGATTGATCTACAAGACGAGGTGTTAGCGATTAGTTTGTTAAAAACCCATAGCAGCAGGGGGGGGGGGGAGGGGGGGGGGCGATGACATCACGACGAGACCGTATTTTGACTAAACGATGAAAATGGCCTTGGAGTATGATTTGCGAAAAACTTATGTTTCGAGCAAGTAATCCTTTTTTTTTTTGGTTGAAAAAGAAGGATTCGAATTATTTCTCTCGAGATGTTTGTTAGATTTAGAGCAAATGATGTCTGGAGCAAATGTCCGATTCGCCCCCCCCCCCCCCCCTGCTGCTCAGCTCTATTACTTTAATTCTACATTTACATTACCCCTCTTCCTTCTCACTTTGCATCCGCATGTGTCTCTCTCTCTCTTCTCCATCTCAAACTGCATTTTTTGTCTTCTCATCCTTATCTAACTGCCTTTGCATTTGTTTTCCTTTTAAATGCATTCGTCGTTCTTTTTCTTTCAAACTTTCATGAAATTCGAGCATCCTTATATCCAATTCCATTTTGTATTTTAATTCTAATTCTTTTACTTCTAGATCATAGTCTGATACAGGCATACTGATCGAAACCATATCACTTGTATCCAAAACAATCATTTTTACCAAATACTGAACCAAAATATTTCTTGTTTATTGTTTTTGTTAAGTAAGCTTTCACTGTGGAAAGATCACATTTTCTGCCAAGTTGAATCGATTTACCTTTTGATGAAAAAGTCTAATTGTTCCTGGGTAGGATTTGAAAGAAATATTTACATTGTTGATAACATTGTAGAAAAAAACTTGTCTATCTCATTTGAAATCAAATGTCCAAATCGCAAAGTTTTCTGAAATATATTTGCCACATTTCTAATATCAGATGATCTACACAATCTTTTGTTACGAGTATACTCTTTAGTAAACAGCAACACGGAAAAGTGAAAACAATAAACTTTTTATAACTTTTACAAATAATTTATTTCCCTGGAAACAATTGTAAAAATGGAAATAGGACATACAGTTTTATGAATCAAAACCAAAAATAAACCAAGCATAATCCACGAATTAAATTACAAAAGTCCTAGTAATGAAATGTTTTAATGTATTCAAGTTCGAGTCCTGTTGGAAAATCTAAGATTAAAGACGATGAAGTACTCTTAACATGACTCTGACCAGAAGCAATCATTTTTACGTTAAAAATTTAAAGTTGTTTACCTCCAATCTTGACCTTGACAACAACGAATCATTTTAAAATAAAAATGAAACTTGTTTACTTGAATTTCACTAACCTTGAATCAAGGTCAGGTTCATTTGGTTTTAAGCACATTAAAAGTATGTACCATGTTTATCTAGTATCCAGCATTTTAAAATAAATCGCCTTTTATAGTTCCGGTTTAAAATTTAAGTACATATTATAAAGTGAAGGTTAATTATTTTTTTCCCGGGGAGGGGTGGGATTTCCCGGGATGGGATTGGACTTTTCTGAACAAGTACCCCATTATAAATATTACTTTTAGATCAATTAAACTCTGATCCGGTTTTTACAAGATTTGAGTTTTAGACGCAGTTTCTAATGGATCTTACATAATATATTTTTTAATAAAACAAAGCAGTGCGGTAAAATTTTTTGTAAGCACTGTGAGCCTTGTATAACTGTTTTATAGATATATTCATAAGACGACCCTTATTATTCCATGTTACAAAAATTGTAGCTATTTCTGCTTAGGAAAAGACTCTCAGGTTTTATTAAGGCTTTTGACGTGTTTCAATCAAGATTAAAAAAATACATAAATAGTTATTATAAAATAAAAAAATAAATAAATAAAAAAATAAATAAATAAATAAATAAAAAAATAAATAAATAAATAAATAAAGCTATTTAACGTCAATTATTGTCATAATAAGGTTAAACTATTTTGTTGTGGGTGGGTGGGTGGGAGCTGTTCCGAACATGTACCCCTATAATAAAGATCACTTTTAGATCAATTAAACTCTGTTTTGAGTTTTACAAGACTTGAGTTTTAGAGACTGTTTGTAACAGGACTTCCATACTAAATATTTAACAATTAAACCAATTAAATTATCATTGTTTTTTTTTTAAAGACTGGAATATGTTATAAATTACAGGAGATAAACGTTCACTGCACATCTGTTGAAAATTGATTTTTTTCTGGTACGGCGCAACGCACGTTTAATATCTACTGTTTGTTAATATTAACAGAAACAAAGAAAAATACTGCGTTCCTGGTCGATGATTCATTGCAATATTAAAACAGACAAAGTCTAGTAGCGTAAACGATACAAGTCCGTACGGGAGATCATAAGCAAACAAGATTAGAAAATGTCTAGACGCGTAACAGAAACGTTGCTGGATATACATTCCAAAATAATAAAAAGTCACACATTTATTTCCATTTAAACAAAATCATTGTTTAATGCAAAATCATCTTGACTGATACAACATTAATTGTATTTTGCAGAATCTCGAATAAAATGACAATATAGTATTTCCGTCAATTGTGACAGCCGAGAAATTGTGGTCAGATTTTACTATATATTAAACACTGAATCGCTAGTAGTAGTCTAATCTGGTACATTTTTGGTAGTCCTGTTTCGCTAATCCATGTGTTCCATTGCTTCTTTTAATGCTATCGATTTACAGGTGACTCTAGATATACGCCAATTCAATTTACGCCAGTTCGGTTTACGCGCTCGCATACTAAATAAGACTTAACGTTAAATTTTCGTCAGAGATTCATTATAAATCTCCAATCGACATCCATTTGATACCTTGTACACTTTTAGAAAGAAAGTAATAATTAATAAATGATTTATACCACGCCTAGAAAGTAAATTCATATATTTAAAGCCATGGCTGTAACTTTATAATACCTCCTATGCACGTAATTGAAATGCAATAGTGTTGACTACACTGCGTGTTTTTGCTCCATTCGCACGTGTTACACTCATCAAAATTTATTAAAATTACGCGTTGTCAATTACATTCTGTTCTTAAGTAAAAAGCAGGGAGGAAATAGATGGCACGTCGCTTCCATTAGTCGTAATATCTCATCGCAGCAGTATTTGATGACAGTGACTGAAATGGCAATTTAAATAGGTCTGTTTTAGAAGAGAAGACCAGTAATGTTTGGCTCCATTATATTAATTTCGTGCCGATTCCATTACGGTTCTGTCTGCTTCAATACACGAAGAAGCTTACGATTTGAACTTTTACTTGTTCGCAATTCAAATATAGGGTTTTCATATTTTACTCCGTGGAATGTTTATGCCAAACGTTATATAAAATACCCCGTTCCTTGGCTTAAAACTAATCAGAACAACTGATGGTTTTGTGTCGATGTTTTCATATCTCAATGAGGAAATTTCAATAAAGAAATGTTAGAATATTCGGCCGTGTCCCGTTGCGCTGCCTACGATTGCGTAAATCAGGGGAGCAATTAAATGGTTAGAAGCCATGTATATGTTTCAGACTACACGGCTATAGCAGGTCGTCTTCGCAAAGTTACGAAAACGCAGCTTTGATGGGAGTGAAAAGTCGCACGTGGACCTTGAAAGTTTTATTCAAGAACAAAGGACCAATATAGGCGTCATAAATCTCACCATGTTAGCACATGGCATGGGGCGGGGAGCGGGGCATTGTCTGCTAAGTTGAATAGAACAGGGTTGAATCGACATCCAATCGAAATTGAAAGAGGGTGTGGTCCCCAATTCAGTACGAATTTAATTTTGTATTTATAGCTAGGAACTTTCCCAAACATCGCGTATGGTGATTAAAGAAATACTCCGGAAAAGCCACTCGTAATTTGGCGGTGAAACGTAGAAAATTCTAAGAAAGACAATGCTTCGTAAAGGTCACTGAGTTGTGTTCTCTGTTTTTGCTAAATATTAAGGCGTTGTAATTGCAATAATGTGAAACATGTATACGTGATTACTAGAATCGTTAGTATGTAGCATTACCTTTGTCGTGTTTAATTTATTTACATGTGAATTTGAGAAATGAGTTATGATTATGTAAATAATTATGTTTAGTGATAGCTTATTGTAATTCGCTATTTAGTTACTTCGTAGTAAACTAGTTCTTTATTAATGCGATATTCTAGATTTTGCAACTGTTGAATTGAATTGTAACATTGAAAAATGGTAGTATTGTGTATAATTAGTTAATATGGATGTAAGGATATATCAGAGCATAGATATTTGAATATATATGTACACTTTGTATTAGTGTAATGTACAGAAATGCGTTTGATTGTTGTAACTTTGTTCAGTATAATGAGATTAAGGATATACATAATGATGTGACGCTATTTATTGATGTCTGAATGATGTAGTTAATACTTTTATTAGGATGTTCTTTACCATTCAAGAACGTATGTATATTTTGATGTGCAAAAATGTACCGAAAAATGTAATAGCCTTTATCTGATGATTGATTATTGGTTAGTGTGAGACGTGATGGCTAAGGAAATATGCTAACGTTCATGTGTTTTCACAAGGAGCTTTTAGTTTAGTATAGTTTAGTCCCGAGACTATAGGAGAGAGAGACGGAATAGAGACTAGTGAGAAGCTGATTAGGAAATGAAGGCTAGTCGGATTAGGAGTATAGGAGAAGAAATTGGAAAAGCCGTCAAGGAGGAGAAGGAGTTAGGAGGAACGTTGGAATTAGAGAAGGAATTGGCGGGATAGGAGAGATACATTGGAGTAGAAAACAAGGACAGATGGAAAATCTATCTCACATTCAAAATCAAACAATGATCGAGGGGAAGAAGAATGATTGGAGAATTGTTATCATTTAACCATCGAATTGTATTAAATTGTTATTCATGTGAATTTCACATTTTGTATACTCAATAATTTAACTGTGAGCAATGGGTGGATATATCTCTCTCTCTCTCTCTCTCTCTCTCTCTCTCTCTCTCTCTTGCACACATACACACACACACACACACACACACACACACACACACACACTAATTTCACGTCCTACAAATCGAGCGTGGGTGGGACTTCTATTATAATTTAAATAAAATAGGGAGCACCCCAACCCAACCATAATAATACGCCTACCACAGTGGCGGCATAACAATCCCCGTCACACACCACAGGCTGGGACATTTTACGTCTGGAGGAGTTACACTAAATTGGTAAAATAGATCGGTTGCAGTGACACGAACTGTAGAGGATTCTTTAATCCGCAAGAGGTTTATGTCAATTTATCATTTGCTCAAGCAAAATCCTGTAGACAATGAAGCAATAATATCATTATTAGGCCTTAACGAAAATATAACCTCATTTGTTGCAAATGACGTAGACAAGAAAATCACTATAAAAAGAGAATTAGTGAGACGTTTACATTTACACATGAATGAATGACGCGGAAACCATGAAAATATAGTAACATTGCATATATTAAGGGAGTCCACTTTTGCAACTTCAACGCTTATCGCGCAACTTAGCGCATTATATATCTATAACGTTATTAATATGATGTTCGTATTGACCTCGGAGGTTCTGATCACTTGAAACAATTTTCAATATTTAGGAATTTTATTAAATAACCCAAAGCAAGTTAATAATTTCCATAATAGTCATGCAAACGAAAAAGAGAAATATGTTAATTGTATACAAGACCATGGACAGTCTTTTTGTCTGAAGCACCTAATTGAATCAGATTTCTTTGTGTAAAGGCAATGTGATTCCAAATCTGTGCCAAACCGAAAATCAAAATCTTTCACCAACATACCCATTTAATATGAAAACAGGAGTCTATGCAAATATGATGCAATTTTTTTATGCTTATAGGGATATTATTTTTTGGACGATTGGTTAGAACTGGTGGGAACGGACCCAGACGCGCGCCATTCACTACAAATGCGCACATAATTTCCGGATCTTTCCCAGAGTAGTTTTGTTTTGGAAACGTTTTAAAATATACGAACATTTGTGTACTTCCACATCTCGTCTCTGATGATTCTAAGACTCAAACGTGTCGCCTTCTTGACTACACTACTCCACCACTTGACTACACTACTCTACCACTCCGAATCGTTGAGATCCCGACTATCGGTCCAAAAGCGATATTTCTAAATCGGGCACTACTTTATACTTTTCGCATAATTTCTGCATAATAACCACTTTTTTATGTATAAAGATTATGATGGGTTATGTTCCAGAACTTGCAAACCAACATTATCATTTGTAATGATGTATGGCGTGGATCCTTAGCTATATAAAAACATCAATACTTCAAAACTTGACATGCTCCAACATTTCACTAGCAAGGTATTAAAAACAATGTTCCTGAACTCGTTTAATTTTATTCCATCTTTGAAGTCCAGTAGTACTTTGTATTCTTGCTGTAAATGAGACGCATATTATAAAAATGCCACTTTCTGTTAAAGCTGTTGACGAGGAATACATTTTAAAGTCCACTTTCTTTTACAGCTGTTGACATGACACACATGTTAAAGTCTACTTTCTTTTACAGCTGTTGACATGACACACATGTTAAAGTCCATTTTCTTTTACAGCTGTTGACATGACACACATGTTAAAGTCCACTTTCTTTTACAGCTGTTAATGAACCAGGTCTTAAAAGTGTCACTTTATATTATAGCTGGTGACGAGATACATATTTTGAGAGTGCCATTTTCGATCAGCTACTGCTTTAGAGCAGTTGATGAGATGTTTGGAGTGCTACTGTTTTAGAGCTGTTAATGAGATGTTTGGAGTGCTACTGTTTCAGAGCTGTTAATGAGATGTTTGGAGTGCTACTGTTTTAGAGCTGTTGATGAGATTTTTGGAGTGCTACTCTTTTAGAGCTGTTGATGAGATGTTTGGAGTGCTACTCTTTTAGAGCTGTTGTTGTTCAATATTCTATTAGTGCTCGTGATGGGACGTAGATTTTAAAAGTGCCACTTTCTATAAGAGCTATTGATGATACAAATTTAAAATCACTAGAAGTCCGAAAAAACTATGTATCTCCTTAAAGAAAGAGCCTTTGAATAACAGAGAACACAAACTAGTTGAAGGCTAGATAGATATAAATTTGTTGAGAGATCTGTAACTTTACTTTGTGTTGTAACAATATTGGTGTAGAGAATATACATGTATTCTTTGTACAAATACTTATATATTGTTTACAAAATCTTAATTCTTTTATAAGTTCAAGATCTATCATGCATTATTTAAGTGACAATGGGTCTATACATTTGCCATTGTGAAGAAACTGTATGATACGCCCCGCTATCACTAAAACAGAATTCTGGAAGGAAAGAGTCTAAGTTGGATTATCTTGCTTCGACCCGCCTCCCCCCCCCCCCATCTTTCGCCTCCACCACCCCAGCCTGAAAACGCCGTTTTAAAAGAAGCGAAAATATTCAATAATTTAATTTAAAAAGATTAGTTTACGTTTATTCAAATGAATGCAATGTTTTGGACGTCGTTTAATGTCGTATAAAACTTTCTCAGTTTCTGACCCATCAATACTAAAGTAAACACGATCAGATGAGACATGGCTGAAATACAAAACATTTATCAAAAGTAATGCCATCAGTATTTTAAAGACAGTTGATAGGAACTGAATTCCATTTAATTTAAATCATCCATTCTTATTAGAATGTACATGTGTTTGTGATCTGCATTTTTAACGTAGCTTTAACAATTGTCCAGTAGTATCGCTACGATGTCTGCGGCAGTTTTATAGTGATGTCTTGCACTGGGGTATCATGCCAGAGCTATGTAGCATGATGTCCCACTCAGTCACATTATCCTGACAATAGGCTGACCAGTGCTAGCACTAACCCCTTAACGCTGAGCGTTATGAGATGCCGCTGCTAGTACCATTTTTTATAAGTCTTTAGTATGAATCGGCCGGGGCTCGAACCTGCAATAGAGGCGGACGCTCTAACCAATTAGGCGACTGGGGTGGTCCTTAGAACGAATGGAATGAATATGATATTTTCATTGATATTAGTGAATGCGTATATTCCTGTACATGTAAGTCACCAGTGATCAAAACTGAAACAAAATACAATTAGTATACATTGCAGTCTGAAGATTTGGCCTTTAAGTTATTGGACTAGTTATGACCAACACAGCGGAAGGTCTTATCGAATCTGGATGTATGAAGTCCAGTCAAGAAAGGTAACCTTCAAATTTAACATAACATACCTGCATGATAACGACTTGACATACCTGCATGTTTGAGATATGACATGGAATACCTGCACATTAGAGATATGACTTGACATACATGCATGTATGCATGTATGTATATGTATATGTATGTATGTATGTATGTATGTATGTATGTATGTATGTATGTATGTATGTATGTATGTATGTATGTATGTATGTATGTATGTATGTATGTATGTATGTATGTATGTATGTATGTATGTATGTATGTATGTATGTATGTATGTATGTATGTATGTATGTAGGTAGGTAGGTAGGTAGGTAGGTAGGTAGGTAGGCAGGCAGGTAGGTAGGTAGGTAGGTAGGTATGTTTATAGGTAGGTAGGTAGGCAGGCAGGCAGGCAGGCATCCATTTATGTATGTATGTTATGTATGTATGTATGTATGTATGTATGTATGTATGTATGTATGTATGTATGTATGTATGTATGTATGTATGTATGTATGTATGTATGTATGTATGTATGTATGTATGTATGTATGTATGTATACAAATAACCTTACGTGCTTAGGCAGGTAGGTAGATAGGTATATCTATATCTTTCTGACATAGTCCATTACTACCTGTATGTAAGAGTTTAATGTTGTTTTGTTGGCTTAATTTTTTTGTTGTAAACTGTCATTTGGCAATGCACGCAACAAATAACACCCATGGGACGTTATGTAAGGTTGTGTGATTCGGGAACTGACAATTCAGAAAACAGCAGCATTAAATATAGTCAATTTCAATTAATTATATTGATTCGCTCTCTTCACTTGCTTGCGTCATTTGCTAAATTCTTTTTTTCGGCGTAAGAATTGTATTTTGTGGGTATCCTTCAGGATGATGATACGTGAATTATTAAAAACGATTACTTTAATCAAACGTGGTCGATCTAAGATTGTGAATGATCTAGGCCTGATATGTACGTTTATTGGAATGTAGATACGTATTCTGAGTTGATACTTCATATTTAAAGTAAAATGACATAAAATTCACTGAAAGAAATTGATAGTTTCAAGTACAGTCTGAATGTATTGGACCGATGGATCATCATCCAAACTCGTGAGCGATCTTTTTTTTTTGAATACCTATTTTCGTGTAAATACCTATTTTCGTGTAAATACCTATCTTCGTGTAAATAAACAGGTTTGATTAATAGATTGAAGTATTTTATGCAAAGTTATAGAAGAAATGGGATTCGTTTTGTTTGGCCACACATACATACAGGCAAATTTATAAAACAATATTCCAGATCTTTATTTGGAATAAAACAAATGGGATATCAGCTAATGCCACTCATCATCAAAAGTATGATTTGTGTTTAGAAATAAAATATCCATACAGAAGGAGAGATAAAACTAGAGATTGTTGTGTCCGTTAAAGAAGTTAAGTATTTAACATCAATCATAATTATTGAAGTAATAATTTCAACATAGTATTGATGTATGATTTGACATCATGAGACAAAGTATGACATTTATTTATATATTACAAAAGTATGAGTTATTCATGTATATGTTACAAATGTATGAATTATTCATGTTTATACGATTTTGGTGTATGTACTTGTATATAACTGTTTATATTTATACTTGTATATAACGGTTTATATTTGTACTGGTATATAGCGATTTGTTTTTGTACTTGTATGTAATTATATATATATATATATATATATATATATATATATATATATATATATATATATATATATATATATATATATATAACACGATTTGTATTTGTACTTGTAAGTAACTATTCGTATTGCTATATAACAATCTAGCTATTTGTTTTTGTATATAACGATTGGTATTGGCACTTGTGTGTAAATATTTGTATTTGTATATAACCCAATAAAGGTTTGTATTTATAATTTTAATTAAAGATTTTAATTTGTGTATGACCCTATGACGATGTGTATTAGTACTGGAGTGTAACTATTTGTATTTATATAAAACCTTTTATTGTTTTACTTGTATATAACTTTATATTCGTACTTGCATATAACTATTTGTATTTGGTATTGTATGCAACAATATGTTTTGTATTTCCCTAATATGTCTATATATATTCATTGGAAATTGTTATTAATTTTATAGGAATAACCAACCATGATGAATATTATATATTTTAAAGGCATACATTTTTGACTAAGAGTAGTTAGCAAGGCATGGATAGTTGACGATGAATATTTACAATAGCATAATGCTTGACCAAGAGTAGTTATCATCGCATGAATATTTGACAATGAGTACTAAGAATGGCATAATGTTTTACGTACAGTAGTTATCAAGGCATAGATAGTTAACAATAAGTACTTGCAACGGCATAATGTTTGACCAAGAGTAGTTAGCATCGCATGAATATTTGACAATGAGTACTTACAACGGCATAATGTTTTTACCAAAAGTAGTTGGCAAGGAATGGATAGTTGACAATGAGTACTTAAAACGGCATAAATGTTTGACCAAGACTAGTTAGCATCGCATGAATATTTGACAATGTGTACTTAAAATGGCATAATGTTTTTACCAAAAGTAGTTAGCAAGGAATGGATAGTTGACAATGAGTACTTACAATGGCATAATGTTTTTACCAAAAGTAGTTAGCAAGGAATGGATAGTTGACAATGAGTACTTACAATGGCATAAATGTTTGACCAAGAGGAGTTAGCATGGCATGCATATTTGACAATGAGTACTTAGAATGGCATAAATGTTTGACCAAGAGGAGTTAGCATGGCATGCATATTTGACAGTGAGTACTTACAATGGCATAATGTTTGAACTGGAGTAGTTAGCATGGCATGAATGTTTGATGCTGATTACTTTCAATGGCATAAATGTTTGACCAACAATACTTACAATGGCTTGGATAGTTGACACAGAACTTAGAATAGCATATATATTTGACCAAGAATACTTAGCATGGCATGGATATTTGCTGACTGTGTCTCCAGAAGAGTTGGCAATATATCTATAAATATTTTGACATTTATTCAAATTGTTATTCATGATATTACTAAATTTATCAGCTGGACACTTCTAATAGTATGACATGTTTGACACGGTCATTTTCGGAGGCATCTTTATCGATGTGGGAAATGAGTAAATCATTTTTTGGAATTGCTTCCTGTACGATAGTATTTGACTGTCTTGACCAGGCAGTTTAGATAACCAGCTGCGTGCATCTTTTGTCAAGGTTTTACTCCTTAACATTAAAGTCCCCAGATCGATTTTCTGTCAGGTTCGATGGGAATTCTAGTCCACGAGTAATATAATGGACAGAGCGATATAATCAAAGCCTATAGGATGAGTTTGCATCAGATTCTGATTCACAGCATACTTGTCGGATGTACACCTAATAGGTGTGTGTTATTCTTGATGTTATAGTTTTATTTCCCATCCAATGTTTGCGTTCTTAGAAGTCAGAGATTATAACAACCATATTGGTTTTAAGAGTAATGATTAAGAATTCCAATTACATTAATTAACAAATGCAAAGAAGCTTTCCATCAGTCCGAGCGTAACCATGTGATCAAGCTGAGCTGCGTTTCTTTCGTTTTAACATGTAAGGAGAACTATGTTTATAAAAATAACAAACTAGAAAATAACGCAATCACTGAAACAGATGGTATATAATCTGAATGTTCTCTAAACGAAAAAAAAAATGTTTTGTTTTCTTTTATTCCTCACACTGCCACACTGCAGACATCGTAGCCTCGTAGCCATATGACTGAAACATTTTTAGAACAACGTTAAAAATCCCAAAACCACAAAAACACATGCTGTTCTGAAAATGTAACAAATTTAATCTGACAGAATTAAATAATAACTGTTTGTAATTTGATATATATCTTGAAACTAGTGTTACGTGCTTAGGCTCGAATAAGCAGCAACACAGAAAGAGTGAAAACTAACAAGCTTGTATAACTTTAACAATGATTTATTTAGTACAATTATTTTCATAAAATAAATAAACTTACAGTTTTAGAGAATCAAATCCAGCATTAATCCAATATAGAATTCACAAAAATAATCCACTAATGGAATTGTAAGAGTCCTGATAAATAAATGTTCTAATAGTTCCAGGTTCGAATCTTGACGATGTAATCCAAAATGGCTGACAATGTCACGTGATGCAGTTATTGTTTAATTTATCATCCACATGAATTATGAGCACATGTTTTCTCCTCCAAATAGATAATAAATCCTCTTTCTTCAATGAATTGACATAAAGTCCAGAACAAGATAACACTCAAACATGAAATTCACAACTTAATAATAATAAAGCCCAAACATCTACTGATTTGTTCTATCCCAAACAAGTCTATATAACTGTTTTTTAAGTAAACAAGTGATCACCTGATTTTCTAGAAATTGATAGAGGTTCATGGAAGGTCACAGAAAGAGACTGCCTTCACTAACAATCTCATACTCTAGATATTTCCTACCCCTAAGAACTAAAAATAAAATGTTGTCCTTGAAATTAACCAATAGTGTTAGAGACTTGTTGACAATGTCCAAAGCAAGGTCAGGAATTAGACCCACAATCCAAGGTCAAAACTTGTTTACAATTAGAGTGTAGGTCAGCTTGAATTTTCCAGAATAAGTTCCCAATTAATGAGTATTAAACCCTAAATGACAAATTTGGATTTAACAATTAAAAAATAAATAATTTAAATCCAATAACCGTAACACTAGTGTTGTGTATACGCTGCTAATTTAGCCTGTAAGCAACTGTGTTGTCCGAGATGGCATAAGTTTGAAAATGTTCACTACGTTTGCCAAATCAAAATATATTTCACACCAATAGACAATACACGCGTTGGACGATCCTTATCTGACGTGCATTATGAAGTGGGCGGTATTGCACAAGTTAATTTATCTAGTATTTTGGTGGAGTTGGCTTAACGTTAGTCACTTGCAGTTGAACAATAACATGAACTCAAACGAAGAAGAAAAATAAACCTTTATTTTTCACACAGAGAAAGTATGACCAGAACTCAAAGGAATTTATATCTATAAAACAGTAAGATTGCTTCATTAGACAGGGTTGAAAAATTCAAAATGTTCAAAGAAGATATTGGGGCTATGACACTTTACCTGGGGCCGTTTGAAACGTAATTGCAATGATAGGTACGAGAGGTTTGGGGAATACAAGGACTAACGTTATAACACTTGGATCCTTAGTCGTGCAATGTAAGTCGCCGACGTTTATAGTTACAAATCTGGATGGTAGCTTGGGTGATAAATTCTTACCTTCCTTCATTCATTGTGATGGCTATAATCTTAATTGATATGACTATTGGATCCATATCACTATAACCGGTTTTGTGTATATTTAATTGGATTTATATGTTGGATTTCATTAATGATTATATGCTGGATTTCATCTATGATTATATGTTGTATTTCATCCATTATTATATGTTGGATTTCATCCATGATTTTATGTTGGATTTTATCCACGATTATATGTTGTATTTCATCCATGATTATATGTCGGATTTAATCCATGATTATATGTTGGATTTCATCCATGATTATATGCTGGAATTCATCCATGATTATATGTTGAATTTCATCATGGATTATATGTTGTATTTCAACCATGATTATATGTTGAATTTCATCATGGATTATATGTTGTATTTTATCCATGATTATATGTTGTATTTCAACCATGATTATATGTTGTATTTTATCCATGATTATATGTTGTATTTCATCCATGATTATATGCTGGATTTCAGCCATGATTATATGTCGGATTTCATCCATGATTTTATGTTGGATTTCAGCCATGATTCTATGTTATGTATGCCTACATTGTATGATTTGGCCATGACCAGTAATTGATTATAGGTGTTTCTGATATCTGTATCACGCATATGATTTGTATAATATAGTTTGTATCTGAGTCATTTGGTGACATTATTCTTTTAATTGGTATTCAAATACTTTATAATCCACTTTAAAGTGAGTCACGTGGCTTGTGGAGTAGGCTACACGTACAACACGTTGTAATACTTCCATTCTTAAATCAAATTAGAATTGTACTGTTCACGTCAACATTCTGTTTTCAGTTAAGTGGGTTGAAAGTTGAATTGATGCCAGGAAACCTTCACGTGATCAAGGGAGTACACACACACACACACACACCCACCCACCCACCCACACACACACACACACACACACACACACACACACACACACACAGCATGGCTGCCCTAGTTGATGATTTTAAAAATTAATAAAATAGTCAATCTGACCGTTAAGGCATTTCTGAACATTACATGATTAATCTTCTGGAAATCTTTTCTAGTAATTCATATTTGATTATGTAAAATGAGAATTAGTTGACTATATCAGGGAATCTTATTCTATGCTGTACTAATAATCAACGAATCGTGAGAGGAATCTAGACTTATTTATTTATTGTTCGTGCAATATCAAAGCTGAAACCAGTTATTTCAACAAACAGGATAATTGTGAAACATTAAAGGACTTGGAAAATTATTAATTTCATTGAATTCCTGTGAAACATTAAAGGACTTGACAGTTATTAATTTCATTCAATTACTGTGAAACATTCAAGGACATTAGTGACATTTAACTTTCGATGGATTGACCTTGAAGTAAAACTATTAAATATTGGAATTGTGTTTCTTATGTGTTGCTAGCGCATACGCACATTATAACTTTCTTGCCGAATGTTTTGCATCGTTTCCTGATTACTATGAATATTAATACTTTATATTTTAGGGACATAATTCTTTTTGTTATATAACATAGTGATTACCGGACTTGTCAGGTTATTTGTTTTGTTTAATATAACCAACATATGACCTAGCTAATATATCCCTATATTTTTAGATTATATATTGATATTATTAATTATTAATTAATTAATTAATTAATTAGATTTAGATTATATATTGATATTATTAATTAGAAGCAAACATGTTTACTGATAATGAGTTCAAGGTCTAGTTTTTGTTTAGAAAAATAGCATGTTCTAGAAGCACGTTCTTTACTGTTTTGATGCGAAAATTGCCCTCATCATGGTTCTATTATTGAATCTCTTCTTTTAGTATAAATTATGTATACTTCAGAATCCATAATTCCAAAAGAGGAATCAGCCATATTGTTCAGGTTTTATTTGAGAGGATTTATTAAGTTAAATTATTCATTGTAGTGACAAGGTGCTCAATGACACTACTTGGACTATATCGCTAGTTTGGGATTTCTGTGAATTCATTTAAGGTCATTTTGGATTATATCATTTTGATACGTAAAATCTCTTAACATTTCCAGGCTATTGGTACAACAGTATATTCAATGTCGGAAATCATTCAGAAAACCACTGATATTTATTGGGAATACAATTTACCTTTACAATTGCAGTATATCCTTGATAACTCTTTTAAATTAAATTCAGAATACGATAAATTCTTTTTAAATTTTCACTTTGTTGTGTTCTAGGGAATTTACTTTTTAAATTCTTATTTAAAAATTTGCGTTGTTTAATAATATAGTGTCATAGCAAGCAATTTATAAATAGTTTTAATTTCATATGTACCGAACTCCTATTGTTCATCAAACCTGTTAATGGACACGAACGTATAATGCAATTGGTTACTCACAAGAATGGACAATAAAAATCGGCCATAGCATGTTGAATCTTTCCTTAAAAGCATCAAACCATAAAGTCATATTTTATGTTCAACAAAATAATTACCCTTGGACTTGACCCTCTACTTAGAATACATATTCCCATTTAGACAATATTAGGACAATGCTGTGGAATGTTTTGAACCTAAAATCTGCTAACATTGGTCGAATTACTTGTTTGACGTTGACGCAGCTATTACTTCGTTAGTCAAAGCGTCCACCTCGAATGCTGGAGGTCGTGGATTCGTAATACAGACATACTTACGACTTTTAAAATGGTGCTAACAGCTGCTTCGCTAGGCGTTCAGCATTAGGAAGTTAGTGTTAGGACTGATCGGCCTGATGTAAAGATAATGTAACTGGGTGGGGCATCATGCTACATGTCTACGGCATGATGCCCCAGTGCTAGACATCAATGATGTAATTGCCTCACTGCTGACATCGTACGATTGCACTGAAAGCCTTTCAACGCTACGCTAAAAGTCCAAATGACACGCACACATTGCTTTATAAGCAGCTACTTACCTACCAGAAGCCCTGATACATTATTAATACGCAAAAGCAGAGACTCTGAAATTAATACAAACTATTTATCTAAAAGCAAAATACAAATAATCTAACTGTTAATATTTAATGAACTGTAAATATAAACGTTTAATATTGTTTTAATATGCTTTTATCATGGTTTAAACTGTTAGTTTTTTAAAGAGCTTTTTTTGCATTATTCTTCTGCAAATAACCTTTAATACTACTGTAAAAGCAGAAAAAAAGTCAAAAAGATCTTTTCAAAGAGATATTGTATTGTAGCTGGGACTTTTGGGAATGTATTGACATTGAATGTATCGAAAATTAATATAACACAAACGTTCAAAGACAGAACTCTTAAGGTTGTATCTGACTCGTTTAGGTAATGAGGGAATAATATTTGAAGAATCTTATTATCCTACTCTACACCTGTCGTCAAAAATTGGAAACTATTATTTTACCGCATGTTACAAAGTGTTAAAACATTTTCTGACCTATTTCGTTCATAAGCATCCGTAAAATGAAAGATGTTTCTATTTGTCAATCAACTTACCATCGAAAAGAGTATTCATTTTTAGTTTGTAAGGTACTCGTATCAACATAATTTTAAATACTGTTCGCTTGGAAATTTGCATTTCTTCTAAAATGGTACTTGATCATAACACTTCAGACACGCAGTATTATTCGCATTTGGTAGACATACTTTATCAGTTTGATTCACCTTGGCATGCACGGATAGGGAATGTTTGCCGGGTACCGGGTGCGCGGCTGAGATGCTTTATGCTGGATCGGGCTTCGTCTGGTTTCTCCATTGCCCTCGCTCACCCACATCCATAAAACAACGGTATTATCTTGTTTGTTCTCATTAAGTCCCGGCTGGACAGGGTATTTACGGGAATGTGTACTTAAATGTCTTAATACACTTTATTAATGTAGAATAGGAAGAATTATCTTGTATCTTGTTTACACAGATATTAAATTAATTACCAAATATCTTGTATTTTACGAAGCAATCAATCGGTATATAACCCTTTGCTAGTTGCAAGTAAAGATAACTTGATAAAGGATGATTGGTAGATAGATGACTTTTCAATGCTAATTTCTGAGATCTTATTTGCATTATATTCCCTCAGAAAGGTGAGGCATATAGCGAACAACATGAGTTTCATCCCGTCTGTACACATACTACTAGTTCTGCAAGGTTTCATGGAATTCTTTGAAACTTGCTGCTAAACATATGGTAACTACCTCCCATATCCATTGTTACAATTATTGGCCTCTGGATTTCAGAGGTAAATTGTAATTCTAAAAATGCCGACATAAGCTGGTATTGTCTGACAGCATTTGTTTTCCAAGTGTGTTTTATTCGATCGCGTTTGGAATATGCTGAATATTGGTATGAGGGTAGTTGTATGAAAGATACAATTTTCATGTCATCTAGCATACATTTAAAGTGGTCCCGAGTGGTCTAGTGGTCTAAATCGCTCCCTGTTACGGATCACTGCCATCTCACCTCTCCATGGATTCGGTCAATATGGATATGTGAGAAAGCTTGCCTGTAGCTTCTCGTGTGTCGGTGGTTCTTTCCAGAGCTTGCCAGGGTTCTTCCTAACTTATAGTTACTGGCCGCCATGTATTTTGTTTGTTTGTTTGATTAGGATTTTTAACGTAGCTTTAACAATTTTTCAGTCATATCGCTACGATGTCTGCAGTGAGGCAGTTTATAGTGATGTCTATCACTGGGGCATCATGCCGCAGACATGTAGCATGATGTCCCACCCAGTCACATTATCCTGACACCAGGCCGACCAGTCCTAACACTAACCTCTTAATGCTGAACGTCAAGCGAGGCAGCTGTTAGTACCATTTTTGTAAGTCTTTGGTATGACTCGGCCGGGGATCGAACCCACGACCTCCCGCTTCCGCGGCGGACGCTCTAACCACTAGGCCACCGGAGCGGTGGCCGCCATGTATAGATTATCTTACGCTGAAGAAATGGCGTTAAAACCTACAACAACTAATGCAACAACTAATAAATCTAGAAACCTGAAGTGAAATCCAAATTCGTTTCAAAATTATGTTCACCGCTGAATGTATGGGCGTTTAAGGGAAAATTTTAAAAAAAATGAAACATAACGAGATCAGTTTTAAAACGAAATTGTAGGTGGTTTATGCCTTAAAAATGATTGTTAAGAAGATCATAGGTTGGGCGAGCATGGAGCACTGGAATAAATATATTTATATTATTCTGTCACACTGTTTGCAGATGTAGTTGATATATACTAAGTGCCATTTCACTCATCGTCTCCACAATAAACGTGTCTTAACTGACAGCCTCACTTGCAGTACAGCTTACAGATATTATACTCTCTCATATAAAGAAGAAATCTGAAAATGAATCCTCATGATCATAAAGAATATTTGTTTTGAATTTTTGACAGCATAAACTAAGATTTCCTCCCGTACGATTCACAAACAAAATTTTTCCTTTTTTTCCAGACAGGATGAACATTAGGTGCCTTTTGGTAAAAACATGATAATGAAATAAATAAATTTCCATTTATGGAGCCATGGTGTTGTAAAGACTTTTACAGCTGGTCCACACTATAAAGATATACAAGCACGAAAGTTGTAAATGAATACGAAAATAGGCGGCAGAGGTAATCGACCGAACCAGAAGGAAATATATGCATCATTTATACATTATTTAAAAACATGATAATTTTGTTATAAGTTTTTAGCTAATTAATCTTCAATCCACGAATATAGGTACCACAAAAGAAAATAAAACTATGCTCTTTTTAATTGCATTTATTGTTCATGGCTAAAAATCCAATACATAGTTAAGGAATAGAGACGGACATGTTTTACCCATATACGTTAGATATGTGCCGACATCGACTCATGCTGTACAATAAATTAACAATTAGACATTGCAACATTATTTCCATAGTTAATGTTGCACGTGCAAACGACTTCACGCTACACCTGTTACTCTTCTCAGAATCTTATAACATCTATAGAGCGCTTCTATGTACACAGGATTTTTTTTTGCAGTATGTCTTTAATGGAAAATGATTCTTTGTCTTTCGATACAAATGGTGCTGAAATGAATTGATACTGTTTTTTCTACATTTCGAAAAGATGACTTGATTATTAAATGGACAGCACATACGAATTTTAAAGGATCGCCACGAAACTTATGGCATCCTATGAAGTATATAATTGAGCTCTGAAAGATTTTGGTCCGACTTATTACACTTGTGGATTTGGAACCTGATGTGGTGTTTGTCAGAAATTTGTGGGCGCAGCTGGAATCAAGATATTCAATAGAACGCCAGGAAGCTGGAAGATTGTCTCTTTTGAATATGCACATATAGACAAATCACTTTTCTTTTGCAATTTTGTTCGAGTTACCGTTCATTTAAATGAACGCAGCGTGAGATACAGCTTAGCATGTCATTGGAACTTATCCTGCAGTTTTGCGTTTTGGATTAGTGTACAATTTTGCAAATATATTCAATGTAAAATTGCAAATTTTGACCATTATTAATGGTACGCGTGTTTTATGTTGGTCTTGTTTAACTTGAAAACAACTGGAATACTAACATTATTGAAAAGGCAAAGAGATACTATTGTATACTAAATATCGTTGGGAAAATAATTGAAGACTTACAAGAAAGTCGACTCATAATTGGCACTAATTTCCATAACCATCAAAATACAAATTTTCAAGAGACATTGCTTTTGTGGTCCGCTGCTCAGGAATTTCGTACCTTCTCCCAAATATATGCATATTTATATTGACATTTTTATCTTTGCTCCACATTTGTACAGTTTAGAAAAGAGCATTTGAAACATCTAAATTATGTTCTCTAGCCCATATGATCTGTTTTAGAGTATTGTTAGATATAGCCAACAGAATAATCCTATTGCACAAATCTGACAATGGCATTCAAATCCGTAATCGACAAAGTTCGAATTAATTATGCTTGTCCTCAAGAAATCGTATAGAAATCGATTGTAATTATGTAGAAATCGATTGTAATTATGTAGAAATCGTGTAGAAATCGATTGTAATTATGTAGAAATCGTGTAGAAATCGATTGTAATTATTACATGGTTAGCAGCTTGCTCAATGTATAACATTATTTAGTTATAACAATGTATGCTGGGCTCAGACGTGAGCATGACAGTTGCATTCGGATGTGTCTTTGTCATTTATATTCTTACGTGATCATTTCGTTTTAATTTAGACGAATCCATGTCTGTAACATTATGACGTGTCACTATCTAATGCATTCAGACGTAACTATGTATTTTTCTGACGTGCCACGTTCTATTGTATTCAGGTTTATCGGTTGCTATTTTATTCAGCTGTATCCATATATGTTGCATACATACGTATTTATGTATTTTGAATTCAGACTTGTTAATATCGTTCCCATTCAGATATATCCATGCCTCATATATTCAGACGTGTCCTTATCCGATGCATTTCTACATGTCCTTATCTGATGCATTCCGACGTGTCCTTACCCGATGCATTCCGACGTGTCCTTACCCGATGCATTCCGACGTGTCCTTATCCGATGCAATCCGACGTGTCCTTATCCGATGTATTCAGACGTGTCTTTATCCGATGCATTCAGAAGTGTCCTTATCCGATGCATTCAGACGTGTCCTTATCCGATGCATTCAGACGTGTCCTTATCCGATGCATTCAGACGTGTCCTTATCCAATGCATTCCAACGTGTCCTTATCCATGCATTCCGACGTGGCCTTACCCGATGCATTCCGACGTGTCCTTACCCGATGCATTCCGACGTGCCCTTATCCAATGCATTCCGACGTGTCCTTATCCGATGCAATCCGACGTGTCCTTATCCGATGCATTAAGACGTGTCCTTATCCGATGCATTCAGAAGTGACCTTATCCGATGCATTCAGACGTGTCTTTATCCGATGCATTCAGACGTGTCCTTATCCGATGCATTCAGACGTGTCCTTATCCAATGCATTCCAACGTGTTCTTATCCATGCATTCAGACGTGTCCTTATCCGATGCATTCAGACGTGTCCTTATCCGATGCATTCCAACGTGTCCTTATCCATGCATTCAGACGTGTCTATATTCGATGCATTCATACTAGTCTGATAGGTATCCTAATCGATAGTGCGTACTTGTGTCGAAAGGTAAACACTAATTTAAGGGTCTGAAGGTAAACATGGTGCTGCCTTCGTGATGGAAAGATAAATAGACGGTTTAGCCACAATGATTTAAATTTTTCGTGATAGACAAAACTATATTTTGCGGACAGCTTGCAAGTATGTTGTATGAGGATCACGTCGCATACAGTTACAGTGAACAGTTTTCAGTACTTCACAATCCAGCATCTCAACTAATTACTCTTATATGGGATTTAACAAAGAGAAAAAAAGTTTTCCAAATTTCACAAAAACGATTTGATTCTCTAAGTTACAAGTTCAAAATTAAGGAAGAACTTATAGCATTATGAATTAAATCCATACTAATCCTGAATTGTTCTAAATAAGACCAAAATAAACAAGCGTTTCGAATGAATTCCAGATTCCTCGAATACGATGATGTTCTAAATAAGACCAAAATAAACAAGCGTTCCGAATGAATTCCAGATTACTCGAATACGATGATGTTCTAAATAAGATCAAAATATACAAGCATTCCGAATGAATTCTAGATTCCTCGAATACGATGATGTTCTAAATAAGACCAAAATAAACAAGCGTTTCGAATGAATTCCAGATTCCTCGAATACAATGATGTTCTAAATAAGACCAAAATAAACAAGCGTTCCGAATGAATTCCAGATTCCTCGAATACGATGATGTTCTAAATAAGACCAAAATAAACAAACGTTCCGAATGAATTCCAGATTCCTCGAATACAATGAAGTTCTAAATAAGACCAAAATAAACAAGCGTTCCGAATGAATTCCAGATTCCTCGAATACGATGATGTTCTAAATAAGACCAAAATAAACAAACGTTCCGAACGAATTCCAGATTCCTCGAATACGATGATGTTCTAAATAAGGCCAAAACAAACAAACGTTCCGAATGAATTCCAGATTCCTCGAATACGATGATGTTCTAAATAAGACCAAAATAAACAAACGTTCCGAATGAATTCCAGATTCCTCGAATGTGATGATGTGCCACGTCTTGATGTATCACACTAGTATTAGATCGCAAACGTCTTTGAATAAATTCACACTAATCTTAGACTAATATTTAAGACCAGCTTTAATAAGCACGGTGTAATTCCAATGAATAAACCAAACAAATATTTCCTTTAAAATTATATCTACACATACCGTGAAACACATATGCAGACTGGTATTTAAATAAGATCATACGAAATAAGTCTTAATTAATTTTCCACTTTAGTGCGAATGTGAACGAAAAATATTCTTTCAGGAAAAAGGTCAAATATCGACAGTGATAATATGGAAGAGTATGTTCTAATGAAAATTGTTTCTAAAATACGAGCCAACACCATCTATTTCTCTAAATCAACATTTATTTAAACAGTCCAGTCCATCGAAGTATCAACAAAACTATAGAAGAAGCAGACTAGGGTTAGTACCATCCTTCTCGTTTACATAGTTACCTACCTACCTACCTACCTACCTACCTACCTATCTACATACATACATTCATACATACATACATACATACATACATACATACATACATACATACATACATACATACATACATACATACATACATACATACATACATACATACATACATACATACATACATACATACATACATACATACATATATGCATGCATGCATGCATCCATGCATCCATCCATGCATCCATCCATCCATCCATCCATCCATCCATCCATCCATCCATCCATCCATCCATACATACATACATACATACATACATACATACATACATACATACATACATACATACATACATACATACATACATACATACATTTTCTGTGTACTGAAGTAGGTTTTTGGAAATGAAGTTGTATTTCAGTATGTACGCATTCAACAGTCACTAGTTAGAAATTTCAATGTTTTACTAAGCTACATTCTTACAGAATAGGTAAGTACTAAATTAATTAAGCTTACTCAGATGTACAAGGTTTTCTTGGTATATTAGAAAACTTCTGTCACTAATTGAACATTATCACGTTGCCATAGACACAACAAAGATCGGAAACTGTGCTCGCTCTGGTCTTCATTTCAGAGATATGTTCTGTTTAATTTATACCAAATCTAATGAAGGTAAATAAGTTTTCAGGAACAAAAGGTAATAAATATTAAATCAAAAAATATATTAAACACTTGGGACAAAAACAAAATGCAGATCAATATTGATACGTCTTATGTTAAGCTTTCACTTGATGCAATATACCCGAAAACAATTTTATGAGCATATAATGAGGGCATGGTATATCAAATATATAGCGCTATGTTGTAAATGTTCCTAGATTTGTAATAAAACCGGGTGATCATTTACTGTAAAAGACTATTAATCGTATAAATTTTGAGTGTATGTAGAGTCAACATTTGTATATGTCTGCAAGTAGACAGAGATTGACGATGTTTGTTGTTATTGACAAATGTTTGATAGAATACATGAATCAATTTCTGCTAGACATGGATGAAAGGTTGGCATTTATTCAACACAGGATAAGTCTGGTAATGCTAAACAATCTACTGACACTGATGTTAATGGCAAAATGACTGAATTCACCTTTTAATTCATTCCTGCGACTTTGACATTGACTCTCCATTTGACGAATGTTTGTTCCTTAGAGTACATGGACAAGTTGTTCTTCTGATGTTTGTAGTCAGTATCGATGATTCATGCTTCATTTCTCTGTCATAAATTGTATATAGACATCAATATATTGCATGTTGTCTCAAATATGTTTTAAATTCGATGTATAATGATTGTTCTCGTGTTCAATAATGGATGAAAATAAACTTTTCGAATAGGCAACACATATATTATCGTCAACCTACGTTTTGTGCCGATGACACAATTTGTTTGAGCATTCATATTATTGTTGTTATTGTTGTTTCAGCACGATGATGATTATTTGTTACACCACCTCATCTGCGTCACTATTTGGTAGCTGTTTGAGTGCTTAATATTATATTGTGAACTAATGTCATTTCCAGACTGCTTTGTTTGCCCCTGTTTTACATTTACGCATGAACGTTTCTGTTAAGGATATTTATTTTCTTAACTTGTGCTTTAGTTACTTATATGATAAAGAAAATACGTTTACAAGAGTCTGGTAATATGGACTCCAAATAATAATATATCTGCTATTCAATGTTCTTTCATTAAATGCGAAGATGTACCAAAATAATTTCAACACTTGATTTAAAAGCACCATTACGTTGTTTGCATAGTCTGCAATCATAATTTACCCCAGTATAAGGTATGTGAATGTGATATACGCCAGTAAACATCACAACAAAAGATTGATTGTGCATAGTTTAGAGTAAATCCTTAAGTAAAAATAGCTGACAGTAAAAACTAGTCTTAATTGAAATATGCTTTTTTTAATAAATTTATAATTGGAGATTACAAGAGCTACAATACACAAAGGAGAGGATTAAAAGCCACTGGCTTATAGCGTATTTCTCCTTTGATGATAAGCGAATGTCTAAATAAAAATGGATATATAGAAGTTCAGGTTAGGTTATAATGAAACAAAATATCATTTTGTAACTTACATCGGTACATGTGTACATTGAACACACCTTTTTACATCCGAGAATATTCGACACACATTTATAAATCAACGGGGGTTCAATAAACAATTGAAAATCAGAATACAGTCAATATTCATTTTCCACACCTGAGTTCATTCAACGCACATTTTGTGCATCGGAGTACATTCAACTCTTATTTGTACATCGGAGTACATTCAACTCTCATTTGTAAATGAGAATGCATTCAACACTCATTTAGTACATCAGAGTACATAGAGCATAAATTTGTTCAGCAGAATAAATTCAACACACATTTGTACACCTCACTTTAATAAGCCTACATTATTGTGGGATAAAATGATTATGATTTCAACCCAAAACGCTTTTGGGCATGTACATGATCCAAGTCAATACGCCAGTCTCGCATAAGAGACCAATTCATTTGATACAGAAAGTACTCTCTTTCGCAGATCAGATGTGTGTGATTGTGATAATCACAAACTCACTACCCTAAAAACGTCGCCAATTAGGCTAGATCTGTAGCGACTGAGCAGTTTTAGGAAGCCTGTATGTATCTTTACATTAGATGTAACACCGATATTACACCTTTGGAAGGCAGAGAAAATTGTTCGGGAATTATTATGCAGTATTTACGCATAGTAACAAGCGAGATCATCACCTGCCGAAAGTATACGATAGTCTTGTAGGTGGTTGTTGTCAACATGCAATCGGCACTCCTGGGTTGTTTTTTAAAAGGACCAATATAAAGTATATCACAAGTATAATTTTAGTAGTAAATGTTTACATGACAGAATTATGTCTACGATGTAAGTTCCTTTGCTAATCGATGTATGTTGAATTTAAAAATATATCAAGCACTAGTTTTGAATGCTGACAGAGTTTATAGAAGTCAGCTGTCTGGAATCCCAAACATTTGCTTCAAATCCAAAGTTGTCGATTTGGTTGCGGTACGGTCATTAATGCCATATCCTGTTCATTATTTGTAAAAGTATCGCGCGTTGGTAACAACTGAAACATGTATTAATGACATTTTATATTGGTTAGCATTTGAAACAAATGGAACTGAGACTCTGGCTGTAAATTCAAGTGTATTTGACTAATACGAGACTAATAATCTCCCAACTATGATTTGAAACCACACGGGTTGTTTTGTGCAGCTTGTGGACATAAATTCGATTTAGGATTTTTATGCATATCCCTATATTTTCTGGTTTGTCAGAACTACATAAACATCTCTCATTATTGCGCAATTGAACAAAGACACGTGAGTATATCTATATTCTTTTAGTATGATACAAAATAAACCATATGCATAATTAATATGCATCTTGACTGTATTGTTTGGAACTTATATAAAACTATCATTTGGGCAGTTTTAAAAGCAACTATTAAAAAAGAAGACGTTAGGTATAAAGGTTCCTCATTAACCGACTGACAATAGACATTGGGCGAGGCGATTATTGACGGCACCCACTTAACTCAATGGGACACTCCATTTATCCATGTGATACGCCTTGTTATCCCCCAGGACAAGACACTTTTTATATTCTGGTCAGCTGGTGGCTAAACAGTATACTAACTAAAGGATTGACTTAAGTACACAAACATAAGACCACTAAGACTAATTAACAGTTAATCCTTATTATTGCATTCATCATGTGAAACGGACTGGTCCTCTGACATTATTCTAAGAAACCATGTGCTATATATAGAATGTGTACGTAAGTACCAGCGATTAATTGCCAAATAAACGATGCCCTATTGTTTTACAAATTAAGATACATAGAACTTCATTTGTACAGTTGAAATCAGCAGTCAAAAGTTATCTGTACATGTGTCAACTGTCTTTCTCACATGTTATCTACTTGTCTCAACTGTCTCTCTCACATGTTATCTACTTGTCTCAACTGTTTTCCCACATTTTATTTATTTTTATCCCATCTAATTTCCTTAGGTTTAAGTCTGATGGCATGTAACACTGTTTACTGAATAAAATATATTTTCTGAAACGGTTCCTTGGGGGCACATATACGGCGACAGTTTAAAATATTTTGATTACTTTTTAGCCTCAGGTGACCTATAAAATGCCTAAGGATTTGTTAAAGTGTAGGTTTTATTACGTTGCATAAAATGTATGTATGTTTCATTATGTCATTTTTGTCATCTCATGTTGGAAACAAACTACACAGGCATCGCGTCTTTGTTTTTCTCTTTCATATCTATCTCATTCATAAATGTATTAGTTCCATCTTCTAGTAGATATGAGAAACAGGTTCGAAAATCAGTGTTCACTTTATATGAATGCATAATGTTTGTATGTGTGCATGACTGTCGTACATGTATGTGTTTGTGTAATATAATATTGTATTGGTTACTCGAGACGGGCATGACATGAGTTCATTCGCTGACAAATTTTGTACTCTAAACATTCGTAATCATTGCCAAAAATGTATAGTATAGTCTGAACGACTTTCAAAGAGAAACGTGATTGTTTTTGGCATAGTTGTTTATCATAAGTTTGATTTGGAAATTGTAATCAGTTGTAGAACCTGGCCAGACAATTATCTTTCACATCCGTCGAATGGTTATGAAAAGAAACCAACAAAAAGTCTAGAATTTATGTTGATGCTTGGTAAATGTATTGGTTTACAAAGGGATTGAAACTACGCTGTTAAATTTTGAGCATCAGTAATTTGTATTTAAAAGGCTTTCTTGTCTGAGCCAGAATCTTTTTACGAACGATAATACGTTAATGTTGCCACCAGAACAGATCTCCTTGGCTATATCGTCTGACTTTGCAGAGTCATTCCATCTAAATGGCTGTCCATTTGTTTCCATCTACATGCTCAAGAGGACCTTTCATCTAGCATCTTGACCTAGTTATTAGTCATGTTGACCTAGTTGTTTGTTATGTTGACAGTCATCTTGACCTAGTTATTAGTCGTTTTGGAATTTATCTCTTAAGAACCAGTTACTGAGATCCGTACAACAACATACTTAGTTGTTTTGCCAAACTCGAGTTTTGAACCCGGTAAGGTTTTGTTCATTGATACTTATACTTTTTGGGTCAATACATTTGGAGGGCCATTTATGTGAAGATATTTTTGATTACAACCGTTAATCAGTGCATACATTAATTTTAACTGTAGGTTAAGTTGTCAAAACTTGTGTCAGTAATTATACACACAGGCATTTAAAAAACCATATGAAGGTACATTATACAGGAAGAATACAATATTTATTAGATCAGACTCTTTCCAACGATTAAATGAAAACAGAAAGAGTACTACCTTTATTGTGTATCTGCTTTAAGTTAATGCTTGTAACTGTTTGAATATGCTGAATTGATTGATATAAAATATATTTGAATACGCTGAATTGATTGATATAAAATATATTTGAATACGCTGAATTGATTGATATAAAATATATTTGAATACGCTGAATTGATTGATATAAAATATATTTGAATACGCTGAATTGATTGATATAAAATATATTTGAATACGCTGAACTGATTGATATAAAATATATTTGAATACGCTGAATTGATTGATATAAAATATATTTGAATACGCTGAATTGATTGATATAAAATATATTTGAATACGCTGAACTGATTGATATAAAATATATTTGAATACGCTGAATTGATTGATATAAAATATATTTGAATATGCTGAATTGATTGATATAAAATATATTTGAATATGCTGAATTGATTGATATAAAATATATTTGAATATGCTGAATTGATTGATATAAAATATATTTGAATACGCTGAATTGATTGATATAAAATATATTTGAATATGCTGAACTGAGTCAGATATGTTTGAATACGCTGAACTGATTGATATAAAATATATTTGAATACGCTGAACTGATTGATATAAAATATATTTGAATACGCTGAACTGATTGATATAAAATATATTTGAATACGCTGAACTGATTGATATAAAATATATTTGAATATGCTGAACTGATTGATATAAAATATATTTGAATATGCTGAACTGAGTCAGATATGTTTGAATACGCTGAACTGATTGATATAAAATATATTTGAATATGCTGAATTGATTGATATAAAATATATTTGAATACGCTGAACTGATTGATATAAAATATATTTGAATACGCTGAACTGATTGATATAAAATATATTTGAATATGCTGAACTGATTGATATAAAATATATTTGAATACGCTGAATTGATTGATATAAAATATATTTGAATATGCTGAATTGATTGATATAAAATATATTTGAATACGCTGAACTGATTGATATAAAATATATTTGAATACGCTGAATTGATTGATATAAAATATATTTGAATATGCTGAACTGATTGATATAAAATATATTTGAATACGCTGAATTGATTGATATAAAATATATTTGAATATGCTGAATTGATTGATATAAAATATATTTGAATATGCTGAACTGATTGATATAAAATATATTTGAATACGCTGAATTGATTGATATAAAATATATTTGAATATGCTGAACTGATTGATATAAAATATATTTGAATATGCTGAATTGATTGATATAAAATATATTTGAATATGCTGAACTGATTGATATAAAATATATTTGAATACGCTGAATTGATTGATATAAAATATATTTGAATATGCTGAACTGATTGATATAAAATATATTTGAATATGCTGAACTGATTGATATAAAATATATTTGAATATGCTGAACTGATTGATATAAAATATATTTGAATACGCTGAATTGATTGATATAGAATATATTTGAATACGCTGAATTGATTGATATAAAATATATTTGAATACGCTGAATTGATTGATATAAAATATATTTGAATACGCTGAATTGATTGATATAAAATATATTTGAATACGCTGAATTGATTGATATAAAATATATTTGAATATGCTGAATTGATTGATATAAAATATATTTGAATACGCTGAATTGATTGATATAAAATATATTTGAATACGCTGAATTGATTGATATAAAATATATTTGAATATGCTGAATTGATTGATATAAAATATATTTGAATACGCTGAATTGATTGATATAAAATATATTTGAATACGCTGAATTGATTGATATAAAATATATTTGAATATGCTGAACTGAGTCAGATATATATTTGAATATGCTGAACTGAGTCAGATATATATTTCAATATGCTGAATTGAGTCTGATATATATATTTATATATATATATATATATATATATATATATATATATATATATATATATATATATATATATATATATATATATATATATATATATATTTGAATATGCTGAATTGAGTCAAATATATAATATGTTTGAATATGCTGAATTGAGTCAGATCGATAACATATTTGAAAATGCTACATTCAGTCAGATATATAATATGTTTGAATATTCGGAATTGAGTCAGATATATAATATATTTGAATACGCTGAATTGAGTCAGATATACTGTTACGTGCTTAGGCTCGAATAAGCAGCAACACAGAAATAAGTGAAAACTAACAAGCTTGTAAAACTTTAACAATGATTTTATTAAGTACAATTATTTTCATAAAATAAATAAACTTACGGTTTTAGAGAATCAAATCCAACATTAATCCAATATAGAATTTACAACAAAAAAAAATCCACTAATGGAATTGCAAAAGTCCTGATAAATAAATGTTCTAATAGTTCCAGGTTCGAATCTTGACGATGTAATCCAAAATAGCTGACGATGTCACGTGATGCAGGTCTTGTTTTATTATCATGCAAATGAAATTATGAGCACATGTTCTTTTCCAGATAAATACAATACATTCTCTTGCTCCAACGAATTTATACAATGTCCAGTACAAGGTAATTAACATTATAACTCAAACAGAAGACACAACTTAATAATAATAAAGCCCAACATCTACTGAATTGGTCTATCCCAAACAATAATTTAAATACCTGTTTTTTACGTAAACAAGTGATCACGTGATTCTATGGAAGTTCATAGAAGGTCATAGAAAGAGGCTACTTTCACTAAATCACGTACTCCCCTGATGAAAATCATCAGAAATTCAACCATGACTTTGAAATCAGCAAATTGTTTTAGAAGCTTGTTGACACTGTCTGAAGCAAGGTCAGAAATTAGGTCAACAAGCCATGGTCAAAAACATGTTTACATATAAAGTATGGTCATAGAGATTTTTCTAGAATAATCTCCCAATTAATGAATTTTAAAACCCAAAAAGATAAATTTGGATCTGACAATTAAAAATAAATAATTTAAATCCAATAGACGTAACAATACAATATGTTTGAAAATACTGAATTGAGTCAGATATGTTTGAATATGCTAAATTGATTGATGTAAAATATATTTGAATATGCTGAATTGAGTCAGATATATATTTCAATATGCTGAATTGAGTCAGATATACAATATGTTTGAATACGTTGAATTGAGTCAGATATAATATGTTTGAATACTCTGAACTGAGTCAGTTATATATGTATATGTTTAAGGACTAAATATTGAATAATATGGGTCCGTGTGCATGTGGCAACGTATGCCAAAGTTTGCGATGGCATTTCACTCCATCAACCAGGGTCCAACATTTTCCAATACTGTCAATAACCTTTGTATTACTTACTAAATAACATGCATATTAATCGTTCTATTTAAAATATGGAATTATAAAATTGAAGAGATACAATTATTTTGTTATATTTCATTATACTTACTAAATAACATGCATATTAATCGTTCTATTAAAATATGGAATTATAAAATTGAAATACAATTATTTTGTTATATTTCATTATACTTACTAAATAACATGCATATTAATCGTTCTATTTAAAATATGGAATTATAAAATTGAAATACAATTATTTTGTTATATTTCATTATACTTACTAAATAACATGCATATTAATCGTTCTATTAAAATATGGAATTATAAAATTGAAAAGATACAATTATTTTGTTATATTTAATTATACTTACTAAATAACATGCATATTAATCGTTCTATTTAAAATATGGAATTATAAAATTGAAATACAATTATTTTGTTATATTTCATTATACTTACTAAATAACATTCATATTAATCGTTCTATTAAAATATGGAATTATAAAATTGAAAAGATACAATTATTTTGTTATATTTAATTATACTTACTAAATAACATGCATATTAATCGTTCTATTTAAAATATGGAATTATAAAATTGAAATACTATTTTTTTGTTATATTTCATTATACTTACTAAATAACATGCATATTAATCGTTCTATTTAAAATATGGAATTATAAAATTGAAATACAATTATTTTGTTATATTTCATTATACTTACTAAATAACATGCATATTAATCGTTCTATTTAAAATATGGAATTATAAAATTGAAACAATACAATTATTTTGTTATATTTCATTATACTTACTAAATAACATGCATATTAATCGTTCTATTAAAATATGGAATTATAAAATTGAAACAATACATCGATTTTGTTATATTTCATTATACTTACTAAATAACATGCATATTAATCGTTCTATTAAAATATGGAATTATAAAATTGAAACAATACAATTATTTTGTTATATTTAATTATTTAGATGCTGTTCAGGGGCTCCGAGTGGTCGAGTAGTCTAAAGCACTCACTGTTACTGATCACTACCATTTCACCTCTGTCTGTGTGGGTTCGAGTCTCGTGTTAGGTTAATTTGGGTATGTGAGAAAGCTTCCGGTAGCTTCTCATTGGTCGGTGGTTGTTTCTGGGGTTTTCCCAGGTTCATCCTTCACCATTAATACTGGACATCATGTATAGCCTATCTTTGGCTGTAAAATGACTTTAAACTCTACAGCAGTAACGACAACATGATGTTCAATGTTCAATTTATGAATACAATCTGAGGACCACGCAGTAATATACGCTATGTTCATACAATGAAAAAATCTAACTTGATGATGAAAACATGGAAGATAAGCAATGAATGTTTATTCAAGAATGAAAATGTTTATTTGAGGAAAAAATTGTTGCAATCCATCAATGGAAATCGATAGTACAATTATGAAAAGATGCGCCAGAAGACATTCCGCTATGGTATTTGTGGACAATTAGGTAGTTTTTAGATACTGCTGGTACAGCTGAAGAAATATGTTTAGGTTTTTGTTGTTGTAACAATAATGTGCATCAGAAACAAAGTTACATCATCATCATCATCATCATGACCACCACCACCATCATAATCATCATCGTCATGATCATGATCATTTTGATCATGATGATGATGATGATGATGATGATGATGATGATAATGATGATGAATTTCTTGACATAAGTGTGGTCGTTGAGGCACTGTGGTGCCGAACATCTTACCAGGTCCCTCTACTTGTCTCGATCATGTGCTAATCCTCGTGTCTCCGCAAAATGTTTCCTGATCCATTCTGTGATGTTGTCAGTCCTCTATGTTCTCAATCACCTCTCCTTCTACCACCCTGTATGCTGCCTGACAGTACTGTTGTGGATAGACTGTCGGCTCTAGTGACATGGCTATAACATCAGCTTTCTCTTTTTGACAATGGTGAGGATGTCTTCATAAGGTCTACTTTGTGCCTGATTGCGTTTTGCACATCTTCATTTGTAATGTGGTCAATATAAGAGATGCCAAGGATGGTGCTGTAGAATCTCATTTCAAATGCCTGGATTCTGCGTTGTATTTCTGCTGTCAGGGTCCAGGCCTTACAAGAATACAAAAATACTGAGATGACTAGTGCTATCAATATTCTAATTTCAGTTTATAGAAAGATATTCTTGTCTCTCCAGATGGGTCATAGCTTTGACATAGCTGACGTTGCTTGTGCTGCTGGCGACACAATTTCTGCTTTTGATCACTCTTCGGTGATGACGAAAACAATATATTTGAACTGGCCCACTGTTTCCAGTGCATGTCCTCTTACTTTAATCTTGGTTGAGATTTGTTTGTCACTGTTTGTCATCAGCTTTGTTTTCTCGGCGCTTATCTCCATGTCAAATCTGGAAGATGTTTCATCCATGTTCTTCACTAAGGTGGCACGCTCGTCTTCACTGCCTGCCAGCCCATCAATGTCGTCTGCAAAGCGTAGGTTCGTGATGTTACGCCATCCAATGGTGACTGTCCCACAGTGGTTTTTCGGGGCTTTGCTCATGATGCGCTCTAAGTATATGTCGACAAGCGTGGGTGACAGTAGACAGCCGTGACCTACTCCAACTGTTATCTTGAACCAGTGCCCCACAAAACCTTAGAACAATTACTACACTGGTAGCCTTGGCAAACAGCTGCTTGATGGTACTGGTCAATTTTTGACCCATGATGTACTTCTTCATTGTGGCCCACAATGCCTCATGTTACACTCTGTCAAATGCCTTTGTTAAATATATCAAGAGATTATAGATGTCTTGTTGTTGTTGCGAGTACTTTTCGCACAGAACCCTGAGATTGAATATTTGTCATGTTGTGCTTCTTCCACTGCGGAACCCTGCCTGTTCTTCAGCGATTATTTATTCTGCTTGTGGTTTCAGTCTGTTCCAGATGATCTTCAGCATCACCTTACTAGCATGGCAGATTAAACTGATAGTTCTGTAATTTTGACACAACTGGAAATTGCCTTTTTAAGGGAGTGGTTTAATCAGTGATTCGGTCCATTGTGTTGGCCATTCACCTGTCTGCCAGATCTTGTTGCATATGTTTGTTAGCAGCTATATCACTGATTTCCCCCATTTTTGATAAGTTCAGCTGGGATGTTGTCTACTCCAGCTGCCTTCCCATTCTTTAGTGCTCTTATTGCTGACAACACCTCTTCTTTCAGAATGGGGAAATCATCATCATTTGTGGAGTTTGCAACTTCAAGCACCTCTAAGTATCCTGTGCACTGATGGTTGTAGAGTTCTTTACAATAT
Source organism: Unio pictorum (assembly GCA_030141615.1). NCBI lineage: Eukaryota > Metazoa > Mollusca > Bivalvia > Unionida > Unionidae > Unio > Unio pictorum. Next base: position 5,460,299 of record JARLTB010000025.1, read on the forward strand.
TCAGTCCTTCGTTCTGCAAAGTCACTTTCTTCTGTGAGGCTTTTTCCATTTTCGTCTTTAATGGTACTGACTATCGGTTGCTTCTGTCGTGTGAAATTTTAAACACTTTGGAATGCCTTGTTGCTGTTATTCTTTATCAGACTGCTCTCGATTTCTGTGCACTTTTGTCAAATCCAATCTTCTGTTGCTTTCTTCAATTTCTTTACTGATATTCTTGTTTAGTTCTTGGTACTTCATTGCCCCTGTTGTATGTCTGGTGTTTTTGAGGTTTCCTCGGGAATCACACAAATTCAGAATCCCTTCTCTAACCCAGTGATTTTCTTTGGGAGATGGAGGCTAATGGTATAATTGGCAGCTGTTGTCATGACTGTATTCAAAGTGTATGTCATCACTTTAACATCAACATCCATCACAAGGAGTGGAGACAATTGTCCTCCAATTGTGGCTTGGAATGAATTTCAGATATTTTGAACCTTCAGGTGTTTCAAGGTTGAATTTGAGCCTGATTTGAGCAGTCACCTAATTACCATATAACGAAACGACGAATCTATTTAGCAGTTGCGGTCAATACCGTTGGGTATTGACCCTTGCAATAATGTTGAACTACTGGGACTAAAAGGACTATTGTTATCATTCAGTTATATGCATATGTATCCATATCGTGGTTGTGAAAACGAAATGATGTACTGAGTCAATATAACTATATCAAGTCAACAAAAACGTGATATATTGTCGCTTTCGGCAACCATACAACTGAAATAGAAAACCCACCATAGAACGAAGAAGGACATATAAAAAAGTGATTGTCAAATCAGAAAGAAAATGTCCACGACAACCACGTTCAGACGTTTATCTGTAACTCTGGAATATAGTGACTGTAAAAACCACTTCAAGAGTTCATCTATGTATCTAAAACTGTAAGAATTGTAATTATACACCTGTGACAACCACTTTAAAAAGTTCATATTTAGGTCTAGAATTGTAATCATTTACCTGTGACAACCACTTTAATGAGTTCATCTTTAGGTCTAGACATGTAATCATTTTCCTGTGACAACCACTTTAAGGAGTTTATCTTTAGGTCTAGACTTGTAATCATTTTCCTGTGACAACCACTTTAAGGAGTTCATCTTTAGGTATAGAATTGTAATCATTTTCCTGTGACAACCACTTTAATGAGTTCATCTTTAGGTCTAGACTTGTAATCATTTACCTGTGACAACCACTTTAAGGAGTTCATCTTTAGGTATAGAATTGTAATCATATACCTGTGACAACCACTTTAAGGAGTTCATCTTTATGTCTAGACTTGTAATCATTTTCCTGTGTCAACCATTTCAAGGAGTTCATCTTTAGGTCTAGACTTGTAATCATTTTCCTGTGACAACCACTTTAAGGAGTTCATCTTTAGGTATAGAATTGTAATCATATACCTGTGACAACCACTTCAAGGAGTTCATCTTTAGGTCTAGAATTGTAATCATTTACCTGTGACAACCACTTTAAGGAGCTCATCTTTAGGTCTAGAATTGTAATCATTTACCTGTGACAACCACTTTAAGGAGCTCATCTTTAGGTCTAGAATTGTAATCATTTACCTGTGATAACCACTTTAAGGAGTTCATCTTTAGGTCTAGAATTGTAATCATTTACCTGTGATAACCACTTTAAGGAGTTGAATTATATATAGAGAGTTTTAGGCAAATATAAGTCATCAATTCTTCTACAATTGGTAATCAATTGTTCAAGATAACCACTTAAAGGAGATCCAATGTGTGTGATATGGATTTTTAACAAGGCTTTTAAAGGTTTTCAGTCATATCGCTAAGATTCCTCTAGCGTGGCAGCTTTTTAGTGATTTCTAACATTGGGTCATCATGCCTCAATCATGTAGGATGATGTCTCACCCAGTCAAACTATTCTGACAACAGGCCGACCAGTCCTAACACTAACGTCTTAATTCTGAGGTCTAAGCGAGGCAGCTGTTAGTATCATTGTATAGGTCTTGGGTAAGACTCGGCCTGTGTTTGAATCTACATATCTAGTAATGTAAGCAAAGACCCGAGAAAACCAATATAAGGAGTGCATATATCTCTGTCTGTCTGTCTCTCTTTCTGTCTGTCTGTCTGTATCTCTCTCTCTCTCTCTCTCTCTCTCTCTCTCTCTCTCTCTCTATATATATATATATATATATATATATATATATATATATAATTGTAAGCAAATACCCGAGACAAACACTTTAAGGAGTTCATTTGTAGGTCTAGAAAGTGCATGCATATACCCGAGACAACCATTTGTAGGATTTCATCGGTAGGTCTAGAACTTGTAAGCATATGCCTGAGAGAACCACTTTAAGGAGTTCATCTATAGGTCTAGCATCTGTAAGAAAGCTAGTTAGATAACCATAGTTACGGTATCAATCAATGTTAAAGACGGCTCTGTTAAAACACCGTTGACGTACTTACCTGCAAGATTTGGGCACTTCAATAGGAATAAAATAACTCTAGGAATAATAGGAACAAGAATTAACAACCCAAGCAGCAGTCATATCAGAGGTAATTTTAATTTAAAAAACCTCAAAAACTAGTTTTACTTAGCCGTATAATCTGACTAGACCTTCTAACAACAAACGAAATATGGAGTAATATTTCATTTGGGCAAAATATAATTTGGCTTAAACGAAAGAACGTATTTATAAATAGTAGATATACGCGGACCTTCCAATCTATTAGGGAACATCTATTTTGCTAATACTGCAGGCTACAATATTTGAAGAATGAAGTGATGTGGGGTGGTGGTTTGGTGTGGAAGAAATTCGTATTTAAAGATATATTAGAGAAATGGGTAAAATAATTAACGCAGATAGTGTTTCCAGGCAAATATACGCGTGCTTGCCTGACACTTGGAAGTAAAGTGCTTCGTGGGAAAGAACTATGTTGGTACGTATCGTGGCATGCAAATGGCAGTGTTTTGCCTAGGAAGTAGAGTTTATCATCTTGAAATTGTACGGCTGGGAATTGGACAAATCATAGAATCTATGCGAGGTGTGGTGGCAACCCTGTATCAAGAGGCCCCAAAAAAGCTGACAAATGATCATTTAATGAAGTTATTTTAAGCGTCATTTAAGATAAAGCCCGTTTAAATAGTTTAGATTATCAGCATAAAGGTGTAAGCATAGCGAAATGAGATTCCTTTGTATTGGATTTTGTAGATAAAAGGCTTAACATCAGCACAATATAATACAGTCCATTTATGTAATTGAGATTATAGATATTAAGCTTAACATAAGCCCCGAAAGCTGAACTGTATTCGCATCATACAAGGGATTATAGATATAAAGCTTAATGTCAACACAGTAAACCATTTAAACGATATATATATATATATATATATATATATATATATATATATATATATATATATATATATATATATAGTTACGTGTATTTGATTTGGGTCATTCATTTTTTATTTTAATTGTTTGTTTGTCAGATTCAAATTTGACATTTTAAGTTTAGATTCATTCATTGGGAGATGACCTGTACTTTACAAATAAACACCAGGTGTTGATCTCATTTCCGACCTGGCTTCAGAGTTGTAAACAAGCTTTCAAAATGATTGGTTGATTCCAATGACATTATGGAGCTTTGTTATAAACATCTTTCTATTTTTAGTTGGGTCATACGGTGTGTACGAGAGTTTTTAAACGTAAATTTGTTCTAAAAGATTCTAGAAGATCAAGTTACCCCTTTCTTGTTTACGTAAAAACATGTATATAAATTATGTTTTGGAGCGAACTATTTAGTAGAAGTTTGGCTGTTAGAATACTAAGTTATGTGTCGTTATGAGTTATTTTAAATTACCTTGTATTGGAAATTATTTCAATTCGTTTGGATCAAGAGGAATTATTTTGTTATTTATCTGAAAAATAATTGTGCTCATTGAATTTCATTGCCAAGAACTGACCTCATCACGCGACATCGACTTCCATCTTGGATGCTTCACTAAGATTCGAACTGGGAATTATTTGGATATTTTATTACCAGGACTTTTGCAATTTCTCTACTGGATTATATTTTGAATTATTTTTGGATTAATTTTAGAATTGATTCTTAAAACCGTAAGTTTATTTTCTTTCTGGTAAATATTTGTGCTCAATAAATTGTTTATTAAGTTTTTACAAGCTTGTTATTTTCACTCTTTCTATGTTACTGTTTATTCGAGCCAAGCACGTAACAATATATATATATATATATATATATATATATATATATATATATATATATATATATATATATATATATATATATTGTTACGTGCTTAGGCTCGAATATATATATATATATATATATATATATATATATATATATATATATATATATATATATATATATATATATATATATATATATATATATATATATATATAAGTATCAACGCAAGCATAACAGAAAAGTTATTTGGATATTTAGATTGATGTGTCTAAGCCCAACATTTTATACCAGTACCGTCCATTGTGAAAGCATTAGGATAGCAACGAGAACAGACGTTAGTATATATAGCTTAACGAGGACATATATTTTCTTACATGATCAACTATTTACTGATCAAATCATGAATTTTGCATCAATATGATATGGGTGTGTCATAATTGTTGTTCATCAAGGTATGCAAATCTTGTTTTGTACATATTGTGTCAATAAAACTGGGATAGACTAGATTCACACATGTATGTTAGTTATGCTTCTACTATTCACTCTTCAGGAACCTGTATTGTTAAGTTCACATCTCAATGTAATGAAGACTTTACACACCATATTTCTCTATATTTATTTACTTCAACTTAAGACACATTATTTTTTCTCCTAAACCTGGCACATGTGTTTCATAGCATAAATTGTTGGAAGTAAACTCACAATACAAAATATTTTTAAATTTCATTTGAGATTGGTGGATATGCCGTTCTCGTGGGTGTTATAAAGATAGAATTGTTTTCATTGCTTAATTGCTAAATGTTGTTGCTGTTTTTGTAGGGCTTAACACCATTTTTCAGCACACGATAGGCTATACATGGCGGCAAGTATTACTGATGGAGGAAGAACCCGGGAAAACTCCCGGAAAGAACCACCGACCCTTGAGAAGCTACTGGCAAGCTTTCTCATATACCCACATTGTCCGAATTTGAGACTCGAACCCACGCATACAGAGGTGAGATGGCAGTAATTCGTAACGGAGAGAGCTTTAGACTCGGCCACTCGGGGCCCCTAAATTGCTAAATATACATTGTACTATAAAATATTGCTGGTTCGTGGTACATAATGAGAGAGGGGAGGACACCTATTGTATTGCTGTAGACTCCCGTATGCGGTTCAGTCCTTTAATAGGCTTGCTTATTCACATTTATCAGAGTACATAGTATTTGCCTGTTGATGTACAAAATCAGTCTTTACGTCAGACCTAGGCATTGGTAAACTTTGAATTTGTTGTATAATGATCAACATTTATTTAATAGGTTGGGTCGGCATGACGTCACGAGCTTTGCGACCTACTTTCCGCCAAATTGCCGAGGTAAAAACAATCGCTTAGTAACAGTACGGTAGCGTTAGTTATGTTCGATATTACAAGCCGTTTTTGTTTACCTATATTTTGTTTCTTATTTCTATTTTCTGTTCAGAAATGTTACATGTTCTTCTGTACATGCAGAATTTAAAACCATATATGTGTATTTGTCGAATATTTTTTAGACGTAATATATTTTAGGTTGATAAGGAAGGAAATCTAACTCGGGAAATGATACCACCATATAGTGCAGACTACATTCATCATCTGTCCGCTTCTCAATACTCCTTCACCCCAACAAGTGCGACACAACTACACAAACTGATTTATATTTTATATGGTAGAGTACAATACATGGTCAACATCGTTGACCAGATTCTATTACTGTAATAAGATGTTAACCATCAAGGTCTCGATTATAAATTCGTAGAATACTACGAGTTAGCAGGTCATATCTTTAAAGAAAAGTTGTCAGTTCTTTCGGTAGATGTTATATTCCAAAGACTCTTTACATAGTTATGAAAATGATATTTTACGTCGGCTTTGTCTTACCAAGAGAAAAACGGTGTTCTTTTGTGGGATTTGTTTTGGCATTTCTCCTTTTGCTTGTTTGGGAGTTTTAATGACAATCGACTTAGAAGAAAAAAAGAGAAGCATATTATCCGTATCCAGAATTCACTAAACTTTACCATCAACCTCTCATTTTGCTAGGCCTACCCCTACTCCTCGGCTAGAATAGGGGGGTAAATTCACTCAAGCACCGAAATGTTAACGCTTGCGTTCATGTTGAAATGCTTTACGAATGACCATGTAAATACTCCCATATTTCCTGTCTTTACACATAAAAAAAGATACTTCTATATTTTTGTTACCTTTACATAAACATGTAAAACGTACATAGGAAAATGCAAAGAAGGACGGCATTTTTTTTTCTTCTCATTTCAATACAAAATGAATGTAGATTATTTTTTAAACTCGACTCCATCACCTTAGATTCTCCAAACTCTCAAGAATCTGCTTTTCGACCCTGACAAACTTGCCAAATCAATTCGTTTTTTTGCTTACCTGTAGACTGGAATTTAACATGCGCCAAAATATTTCTGTATAAAATTTTGAATTAGCATATTATGTTGTTAAACTTTCATGGTGATAATTAGAGAATCCCATTTTCTTGCTTCAGCGAAAATTGCGGGTCCAATGCTATCTTTTACAAAATGTCTTAGCACTAAAAAAAACTTTCAAGTTTTGTGTGCTGTTTATTTTTAAAGTAGTTGGTTTGTTGGTTCGTCGGATAGATGGATTGACGGATGGACATACAGACAACCATAGACAGACAGATAGATAGATAGATAGATAGATAGATAGATAGATAGATAGATAGATAGATAGATAGATAGATAGATAGATAGATAGATAGATAGATAAGAGCTCACTTAATCATGTAATCGGCAAGAAATCTTTAATTCTAATCATTAATAAATGCTGATACTACTATATCTTGCCAGTGTTTCGACCTTCAGTGAGAATAAATTAATGTAGATTATTTTTGAATATACAGTAGGTTTGTGAAATGAACTGATTGTCATTTAATACGCTATCATTGCTTAATTTATCATTCCAATACCCCATCCACATCTAAAAGTAGTCAACATATGACTGTTTAAAAAAAAGACAGTTTTCGGTTTTTAAATTTCCGTTTTATGTGTATGTGAATTTAATTAATACCTGCTAATTACGGCAGTATCCTAGTCGTTCTCATGATTAAAGAGATTAAAGAAATGGCACACAATCAGAGTAGTCAATCATTTAAAAGAACAATTCAGGGTGGGCACATATAGTTGGCTCGTATGACATATATTTAGTTTGGAGTTTGCATTATAATGGCAAATATGAACGATGGAGTGTCAAGGAAATAAGCATGGTTCGGTTCGATTTATAATCTGCGGAAGATATAAACGACGGAAAAGCTGAGCGGTTAAAGGTATAATTTGTAGCTTATTTGTTTATTTTAAACCTATAATAGATACTTGTATATTTATGTTGTTATTGGCGAGAGAGAAAAGAAGTATTTGGTAATTTAGGAAGAGTTTTTAATTATTTAAATTTTTCTTTTGCATATAATGGTTTGTGCAAACACCAACACTGCAAATCTTAAAATGTGTAAATGTTCCCCACACGTCATACGTTACTCAAGTAACTAGAACAATGGCGGTTGTTTTCACCTCGGCGGTCGTAACCATGCACTGAAAATGCCCGGATGTGAGAAAGTGCCTGGATTCCCGATCCAACCCATATTCAGTTCATTAAGAAGCATTTGTCAACAATGCATGAATACCAGGAAGAGTGGTTGGTCGGCTGGTACATGCTTCCTGAGGATCTATGAGCACCCGAAAACAATTTCGTCTGTCATTTGGTAATATGTGGCCTGGGGGTAAGTACAAAGTAGTGAATACTTAATGGGAAGTGGTGGTATAATATTCTAAAATGTAATTGTAAGCTGTTTGATTAATCTATCTTATGTTAGTTGATTTCCAAATAAAATGCGCAGCATTCATATCCACGTAAGGTAGAAACATTTATTTCTCTAACACTTTGTTTTGTAACTTACATACATGCATTGTTTCTGGTCGCCAATTTTATATCCGGGACGTAAAAGATGGAGACCAAAATAATGCCCATATTTAAATTGGGCCAATGATGACGTAGTTAAATAAGTCACGCCAGGCAGTACAGCGCTATGGTGTTATAGATTTCATATCAGATAGTATTCTCTGTTTATATTCTGCATGGACAAAAGGAAGTCACCATTTGAAATGTATTTCTAATTTACCTGTGCACCGTTTGAAATGTATTTCTAATTTACCTGTGCACCGTTTCACAACACTACGTACTCCCAGGTTCGTATTATATGTCTACGTACAATTTTAGTTTAGACAGGAAATGCTCAGTCTAGCTCATCATGTGTTACTAATGAGTTTCTCGAACATTTTACGTAACTTTACGGCAATTTCGAGGCAATCTAAAAAAATCTAAAACGATCCTTACTGAATTCACTATAATTTGAAAGTAATCTTCTAAGCCACACAATTACTGAGCACTTGCAATTTTAATAAAAAAAAATTGGTAAAAATGAATTCACCCAAATTTAAAACTGAACAGAAGAATACTACTGATTCCATTTCGGATGTTAAGGCAATAATTTACAATTTTTCAAGTATTAATATTGATATAAAAGCTAGCAGACCCCAATAAAGCCAGGATCTCCTCTACCAATGCAATATACACAACAAACTGACGATATATATACCTTGTATTTTTGTTTTGTGTTTGATCTTTATCCATAATTGAGAGGAGTTTGAGCCTACCTCACTAATGTCTTGTTTTATTAAAACATCATATTATATATCTAATTTATTTATGAATTCGGAATATATTTCAAGATATCACTTGCAGGTAAATATCGTTACCTGAAATTGAGTTGTGGATATGGTTTCACCTGGAAAAATTCTTGTATTTTTGATAAACGTACTTTACTAAAATTTAAGTAAGAAACATGCACTAATATAACTAATTACAACTTGTAATCTTAATGAAATGAACGTTGACCTCCTCTTGGCCTTCCTATTGTGCCTTGTATTGTGCTTAAAGTTGTTTACATCTGAACTACTCCTTCCATATCTTACAAATCAGTCTTAGGGGAGTCGATTTTAATTGTCTTCAGTTATTATTTGAGAGGATTCGTTTTATTTAAAATCGTTCATTGGCATTAGAATGTGCTCAATGATACTTTAGGACTATTTTGGAATCATTGCGAATTCGTTCAATGGCATTTTGGATCATAACATTGTGATACATCAAGACTCAAATTCAAGAGTACATGCATATCAGCACATTTCATGATCAGAATTTATTTGGAGCACTACTGAAATTCATTCAGAATATTTTATACCTTTGGACCTTTGATAGTTTGTTTAAGAATATATAAATATAGTCCATCATTTCTTTGAGTTTTGTTAAAATTTTTACTTTGTATTTGTTGAACTTTTAAAGACTTGTTGATTTTGCTCTTTTCTGCTACTTAACTCAATAAATAGATTTGTTAATTTGTTGTTTTTGAATTGTTCCTTCAGCTGCACATGTGTTCAAAGATAATGTTATCAATTAAAAGAATTAAAAGGAAAAAGCCTCTTTATTACATCCAAACGAATAATCTAATACTATCTCAACGGAAAGAATATGCACACTTTGGAGGGGTCGAAAGTAGAACGACTATGCCTCAATATCAACTTTGCAGGATAAACATTTATGCTACTTTGTCTTATTTATGTCTTTACAGTCTCTTCTTTATAAAAAAAACAAATTGCGAGAAAGTGGAACATTTCTTTCAATTGTCTAATTTAAGACTTTCGCCTAATCGTTAAAAGAAGGTTATCAGTTAAAACAAATGTGGACAAAGTTAACAAAATGGGAAAAAAGAAATTAACGCAATTATCAGAACATTGAATTGTGTCATCTACATACCAATTAAATATGAATATTAAATTTGATTTTTCTTCCTCAAGTGGTTCATATGTTAATTCTGCTTATACTATTTGCGTTTTAGATAGAAAATTACTAATTTAAAAACAGTTTTAAAATGTATACAAAGAAAAAGATTTCTGTTAAGGTCTGAAAATCTAATCCGGTCATCTACGTGTGCATAGAAAAATTCTTGCAAAATATAGTATACGTTGAATGGTTCTTGCCCACTGTTGCATAAATTCATCTTTAAACAGACACACTTACAAAGTCTGGGCGTACGTACGAACTGTTGTAAATCCATATGCCGACAGTGATTAATGTAGGCAAGCAAAAATATGTTGGCTTGTTTATACAAATGTACTTTGCTCTTTCTCGATCAGACGTTATTATTGTTTAGTTACATTGCAATTTTGTTCCAAGGTTTGACGAGCCAATAAACCGATAGGAGGAGTTAAATCACAAATAATGAATTTGTTCTTACAATAGAAACAACTGAAGCGAAAGTGAAATTAAATCCCAATTAGTAAATAGAAAATGAAATACGTTTGGAAGCTTGTAGAAGACACAAATGATTACAAATGATTACATAAAAGTCATATTGTCATTCCAGTTTGAAATATAGAACTGTGCTATTGTGTCACTCCAAACAAGAACCTGATGATCTCCGATACCTTCAGATGTTCGAAGGAAAAGGAAGTGGATAAAATAACGGAATTGATTAGATAAACATTGTCATATAGATAAATAAAGTATGACTGCACCGTTTCCTTAATAATGTTTGTTAAATTCTGTATATGAATCAACATGTACCACGCTAACCCTCTCGCATACACACACACACACACACACACACACACACACACACAGATAGACATAATTCTCACTAGGCAGACAAAGCAACTGCATAAGGCAGTAAACTTCCAGAGCTTTGTTATAAACGTATTTATTTGCTCTAGTTACTTTGGTGGATGATTGGGAAAATTCAGATAGAACTTAAAGGATGTAACATGAAATTTATATATATATATATATATATATATATATATATATATATATATATATATATATATATATATATATATATATATATATATATATATATATATATATATATATATATATGGCAAACGGGTTAATACATTATTGCTTTATATTTTGTGGGGTAGCTGTGCTGCTATTGTTATTCATGTTGTCGCCATCTTCGTCACCGTACTTGGTAAGTATCTTGCACGTGTCTTATTAAAGTGTACCATTTTATTTCCTACCCTTCATGTCTTATTATATTTTACCTTTTTATTTCCTACCCTTCATGTCTTTTATAGTGTACCATGTTATTACCTACCCTTCATGTCTTATTATATTTTACATTTTTATGTCCTACCCTTCATGTCTTGTTATATTTTAACTTTTTATTTCATGCCATTCATATAATTAATTAGTTTACTCAAAATCAATTTTTAAGAAGTAAGAGATTTTGTTATGGATATCTTTATGAACCCTACTTACAAACTGTATTTTTTTTGACTCAAAACTTGTTGTGCCTGAACGTACGTAGCTTCGTGAAACTGGCCCTGCTGTTTTGCTGTTTTAATCTTTTCCTTTATACGTAGCTAACTCTGCTGGAACCGGTTATTCACTGTAGAGAATAAGGTAGGACACTATAGTCAGCAAGTACAGTTAAGTGAACATTATAGGACACTATAGTCAGCAGGTACACTTAATTGAACATTATAGGATACTAGTCATCAGGTACAGTAAAGTGAACATTATAGGACACTAGTCAGCAGGTACAGTTAAGTTAGCATTATAAGAAACTATACTCAGCAAGTACGGTTAAGTGAACATTATAGGACACTAGTCAGCAAGTACGGTTAAGTGAACATTATAGGACACTAGTCAGCAGGTACAGTTAAGTTAGCATTATAGGAAACTATAGTCAGCAAGTACGGTTAAGTGAACATTATGGGACAATAGTCAGCAGGTACAGTTAAGTTAGCATTATAGGAAACTATAGTCAGAAAGTACAGTTAAGTTAGCATTATAGGAAACTATAGTCAGCAAGTACAGTTAAGTGAACATTATAGGATACTATAGTCAGCAGGTACACTTAATTGAACATTATAGGATACTAGTCAGAAAGTACGGTTAAGTGAACATTATAGGACACTAGTCAGCAGGTACAGTTAAGTTAGCATTATAGGAAACTATAGTCAGCAAGTACGGTTAAGTGAACATTATAGGACACTAGTCAGCAGGTACAGTTAAGTTAGCATTATAGGAAACTATAGTCAGCAAGTACGGTTAAGTGAACATTATAGGACACTATAGTCAGCAAGTACAGTTAAGTAAACATTATAGGACACTAGTCAGCAGGTACAGTTAAGTTAGCATTATAGGAAACTATAGTCAGCAAGAACGGTTAAGTTAGCATTATAGGCAACTATAGTCAGCAGGTACGGTTAAGTGAACATTATAGGACACTAGTCAGCAGGTACAGTTAAGTTAGCATTATAGGAAACTATAGTCAGCAAGTACAGTTAAGTGAACATTATAGGACACTAGTCAGCAAGTACGGTTAAGTGAACATTATAGGACACTAGTCAGCAGGTACAGTTAAGTTAGCATTATAGGAAACTATAGTCAGCAAGAAAGGTTAAGTTAGCATTATAGGACACTATAGTCAGCGAGTACAGTTAAGTGAACGTTATAGGATACTATAGTCAGCAGGTACTCTTAATTGAACATTATATGATACTAGTCAGCAAGTACGGTTAAATGAACATTATAGGACACTAGTCAGCAGGTACAGTTAAGTTAGCATTATAGGAAACTATAGTCAGCAAGTACGGTTAAGTGAACATTATAGGACACTAGTCAGTAAGTACAGTTAAGTTAGCATTATAGGAAACTATAGTCAGCAAGTACGGTTAAGTGAACATTATAGGACACTATAGTCAGCAAGTACAGTTAAGTGAATATTATAGGACAATAGTCAGCAGGTACAGTTATTATAGGAAACTATAGTCAGCAAGTACGGTTAAGTGAACATTATAGAAAACTATAGTCAGCTAGTACAGTTAAGTGAACATTATAGGACAATAGTCAGCAGGTACAGTTAAGTTAGCATTATAGGAAACTATAGTCAGAAAGTACAGTTAAGTTAGCATTATAGGAACCTATAGTCAGCAAGTACAGTTAAATGAACATTATAGGATACTATAGTCAGCAGGTACACTTAATTGAACATTATAGGATACTAGTAAGAAAAGACGGTTAAGTGAACATTATAGGACACTAGTCAGCAGGTACAGTTAAGTTAGCATTATAGGAAACTATAGTCAGCAAGTACGGTTAAGTGAACATTATAGGACACTAGTCAGCAGGTACAGTTAAGTTAGCATTATAGGAAACTATAGTCAGCAAGTACGGTTAAGTGAGCATTATAGGACACTAGTCAGCAGGTACAGTTAAGTGAACATTATAGGACACTAGTCAGCAGGTACAGTTAAGTTAGCATTATAGGAAACTATAGTCAGCAAGTACGGTTAAGCGAACATTATAGGACACTAGTCAGCAGGTAGAGTTAAGTGAACATTATAGGACACTAGTCAGCAGGTACAGTTAAGTGAACATTATAGGACACTAGTCAGCAGGTACAGTTAAGTGAACATTATAGGACACTAGTCAGCAGGTACAGTTAAGTTAGCATTATAGGAAACTATAGTCAACAAGTACGGTTAAGTCAGCATTATAGGAAACTATAGTCAGCAAGTACGGTTAAGTGAACATTATATGATACTAGTCAGCAGGTACGGTTAAGTTAGCATTATAGGACATTAGTCAGCAGGTACAGTTAAGTGAACATTATAGGACACTATAGTCTGTAGTGTAAAGTTAACAAGGTAGTGAGCTTTATTCTATTTTGATTAGAAAGTAAATCTAACGCACTACGATGTGTAATGAATAGACTTAATTTACCGTACAGACATGACTGTCGTAATATTTTCGAATACATTATTACGTTAACTGTGAATAAGATACATCTGATGAGATATACATCAGGTAAAACGATGATGTCATTGACATTGACATTTAAACGACAACGGTAATTATTAAATACGTCCGTCATCTAAATGTGAATATATCCTTTGCCTTTCTGTTTCTCTGTTTCTAAAGAAGGATTTATTTAAAGGATGACGACAAGACGGATGAATGAATGTAATATGTTTCCAATGCTGTCAATACAAGGCAGTTTATCGGAAAATAAAGTTTTGTTTAATTGGTTATTTTAAGGGTTACGTTTTAAAGATACATAGTGTACTCAGTGCCTCCTTTTTAACTAGTCATATCAGAGACAATCCAAGAGCAGTTTCTTGTAAAAATTCCGTTGATTTCATCCCATTATATTGGATCTTCCCTGTAAACAAACTATTATACATCATTTTTAACGTTGTAAAACAGCTCAAGACTTTTGGTTTTGGAGGTTTAAAGGTCAGTTATAATAAATATGCGTAAAAGGTCTCTGTTTTTATTCCCTGTGGCAGTAATTATGTGCTCCAGACAAAAACTTTTATTAAAAGTATATAATTCGTAGCAAGAGGTCCACATTGTTTGTCTTTGGTTTAAAGCGAGAAGGGGTTAAATAAAATTAAGCGAGTTACAAACGACACTGAAGGCAATTGTGCTTTTGAAGTTGATGGCAGGTTTTCTCTAATAAATCTCTGAAATACTGAAAGGCGAATATTAGTACAATCAGGTGAATACTAGGGATATCAGAACTGTGTAACAAACAATTGAAATTGTCTCCACAACTCTAAATCTAAATAAAATGGTGCTATTGCAGATTGAAAAACGAATTAGCCACTGGATGTTTCTAGAGATCGCAAAACAAGTTGGCGTTGAAAAAGGATACACATTACCCAAAATATATGTGATTATGGTGGCAAGCATTGCATACCACTATTTTACCAGCAGACCGTTGGTACCTGGCAATAACGTTTCAAGTAGGGACAGTACTAATCTGCTAAGAAGATAAAAGAGGATTATTGAGGACAGGACGAAGAGGAATTGATACTTAACTCTATTATACGATATTAACTCATGTGGCTCAAGCACTGGACAGTACTGGTTTGCTGTCTATTTTATAAATATGCAACTGTCCAATATGTTAGGCTATCGTTAATATGCATATGCCTAATGCCTGGTATTGACTGTGACTGACCGTCTTTGTTGTAAACATACATCTGTCAAAAATGTTGAGTATACTGTGATTGACTACTGGAAACACGCAACAGTTTCATGTGTGGGACTGACTGTGATTGACGAAGAATATGATGAACGCAAACTTATCTTTTGCATTATTTTTAGGTCAATTTAAATATAAACGAAAGATCCAGTTTACATTAAAATAATTAAAATAGTTCTTTAAAAATGTTTCAAATTAAGAAGTAACGGTCATTAACAATTAACAATTAAGTGTATACAATCAAATTGTAATGTGAAGACACTCTGCGACTGTACTTTGCAATCGACTGCACATGAAAGCATATACTATTGATTGTGCGTTGAATCAAGCATATTCACGTAACCTAGCACAACCAATTGGAAGCCACATCATGAAGTATTGATATTACACCAGTAACTGAGAAACTACGCCATATGCGCCATGTTAAGTCTTATTATTAATATTATTGTTATTAATTGTCAACATATACGTACACATATATTTAGAAATCCTGTGTATAAGTATACTTAAGTCACGTAGGACAGACTCACATGAAGATAGTGTGTACACATTACAGAATTAGAAAATTAGATAAATACCAGGTGATACCCAAAATTTAGATTATGAAAGCAATATATATATATATATATATATATATATATATATATATATATATATATATATATATATACATATATATATATACATATATATATATATATATATATATATATATATATATATATATATATATACATACATACATACATACATACATACATACATACATACATACATACATACATACATACATACATACATACATACATATGTTGAATTCGACTTGATAAGGGATTTTCTTGGTTTAGGAACAAATATTTAAAGTGATCGTCTTGTATATGCAAGGTATGTGAATATAGCAATGTCGAATCTCTTTGAATGCTGCGCTTAAACTGCATTTTGTAACATTAACATTATACAAGAGTTTACGCCACCAATTTTATCTGCTGAAATAATAAGCAGGACTAGACAACTGTAAATTAGTTGTCACCGTACTATTAAACTTTAAATCTTCTGAATAATATCATTGATGTAATTTAATGTGCGACAATTGACATTTTTAATCGCTAACTTGTCTTAAATAAACCATTACTACCGCCCCTATTTTAACGAACATTTAAAATGAAACTGATATCGGGACAAGTACGAAATAATACAAACGTCTTATTACAACCATATTCTTCTAGAGCAGGGAATAAACTGCTAAGTTATCGATGAATATTACAAAATGTGCGATTTGACTAGATGAACATATGGTGAGTTGCATATAAATATCGTAAAATCCCCGATATGGTGTCAATTATTGGCGATGGATTTATGACCCAGCGAGGTCTTCGCTAGACTATTACATATTTCAATTCATAATCTGTTCAATAAAACTGCGTGTTTCTTTTATTTCTTTCTGAAACAATTTCGTTAAATACGAGAGTGGGCCGAAGAGACGATATTCTGTTTACAGCAAATTAAAGATTTTATGCTCGCCAATGAATTGAATTTTCTTAAACAATAAACGAGATTTAATAAAACGGAAAATTCCCTTGCTTAGATATTTTATATCGTCTTTCGACAAGCATTTCTCAAGAAGAACAACTCATGTGGATTAAAACCGTTTGGAAAAGAAACAGCTTACTGTCTTTGAAATGGTTACAACTTCAATATACTTTAACCATCAACTTCGACATGCTGCATAAAAGGGATATCATATTGAGAAAATTAAATATCTGCGTAAATCTCGACTTCAAAACTATATTTCTAATATTTTGTAGGACATCAAAACAGTCGTTAGAATGTCAAGGATGCTTAAACATGCAAGTACTACAACAGCGTCCCTCTAATTACCTAATGTGTAAACAACACAAAACTTCAACAATTGCACACATGCATGGCATTTCTTGTTTCTTATTTGTATGACGCATTAGTAAGCCTTCCTAAGCCAAATTGTAGTAATTTCCTCCATGCAATAAAAATACACTACCCAAACATCCAATACGAATAGTTATTTATATCTCAAATTAAAAAAACATGAATACATACAATGCCAAGATATTACATATAGTAGACATTAGTCAAGGTCTATGTTATGAGACTTATCTTAGCTGTCATGTCTCGCGAATTTTCGTGTGTTGCTAGAGCTTGGCAAATAACTCTGAAATTACATTCCCATCATCGCCTTCACGGGTCAAACATAATAGCAAAATTTAGCAAAGCTAAAATTGCAAAAGTGAATACAAATCTGTCATACTCTATGAATATTATATTACTATGATTATTAACTGTATGGTTATTACATTACTGTGATTATTACATTACTGTGATTGTTGCATTACTGTGATTATTGCATTACTATAATTATTACATTACGATGATTATTACATTGCTATGAGAATTACATTACGATAATTATAACATCACTATGATTATTACATTACTATGATTATTGCATCATATGATTATTACATCACATGATTATTACATCACTATGATTATTACATTACTATGATTATAAAATTACTGATTATTACATTCATATTAGTGTTACATTACCCACGGCTCCAAGAATCAAACTGATAATGCATTAAATGGGCTATCAAGGCTGCAAACGTACGTATATTAATAACAGGTAACGTACGTATATTAATAGCAGGTAACGTACGTATATTAATAGCAGGTAACGTGCGTATATTAATAGCAGTTAACGTACGTATATTAATAGCATGTAACGTACGTATATTAACAGCATGTAATGTACGTATATTAATATCAGGTAAGCAAGTTCATTAAAACATCAATATCTTTCCAAGCAATCTCAATAAACAAACAAAAAAAGTAAAGAAAATACCATAACTACAAATGAGTAACTCCGGTCTCTTGCTGGCTGATCGATAGTATGCTTATGTAAATGGAAACAGTTTCAACTTTTCCCTGTCGTAACAACATCTATACCTTGAATATCTAACGGTCATGCAGAAGGTCACAACAACTAACAAAGTACGCTCGCACCTCATGCAACACTTATAGGTTACTCAAGTTTGTTTTCTATGCGTCCGGTACCGAACCATAACCATTCAAACCATAACCATTCAAACCATAACCATTCAAGAGACATTCTTTGACCACATCATGTGTATCACAATCTAATACTAAGTTATATCTAGACATCATGCGTATCACCATCTACTACTAAGTTGTCTAGACATCATGCGTATCACCATCTAGTACTAAGTTGTCTAGACATCATGTGTATCACCATCTAGTACTAAGTTAAGTCTAGACATCATGCGTATCACCATCTAGTACTAAGTTGTCTAGACATCATGCGTATCACCATCTAGTACTAAGTTAAGTCTAGACATCATGCGTATCACCATCTAGTACTAAGTTAAGTCTAGACATCATGCGTATCACCATCTAGTACTAAGTTGTCTAAACATCATGCGTAACAAATCTAGTACTAAGTTAAGTCTAGACATCATGCGTATTACCATCTAGTACTAAGTTAAGTCTAGACATCATGTGTATCACCATCTAGTACTAAGTTTTCTAGACATCATGCGTATCACCATCTAGTACTAAGTTAAGTCTAGACATCACGAGTATCACCATATAGTACTAAATTAAGTCTAGACATCATGCGTATCACCATCTAGTACTAAGTTGTCTAGACATCATGCGTATCACCATCTAGTACTAAGTTGTCTAAACATCATGCGTATCACCATCTAGTACTAACTTGTCTAGACATCATGCGTATTACCATCTAGTACTAAGTTAAGTCTAGACATCACGAGTATCACCATATAGTACTAAGTTAAGTCTAGACATCATGCGTATCACCATCTAGTACTAAGTTAAGTCTAGACATCATGCGTATCACCATCTAGTACTAAGTTGTCTAAACATCATGCGTATCACCATCTAGTACTAACTTGTCTAGACATCATGTGTATCACCATCTAGTACTAAGTTAAGTCTAGCCATCACGCGTATCATCAGCTAGTACTAAGTTAAGTCTAGTTATCATGCGTATCACCATCTAGTACTAAGTTAAGTCTAGACATTATGTGTATCACCATCTAGTACTAACTTGTCTAGACATCATGTGTATCACCATCTAGTACTAAGTTAAGTCTAGCCATCACGCGTATCATCAGCTAGTACTAAGTTAAGTCTAGTTATCATGCGTATCACCATCTAGTACTAAGTTAAGTCTAGACATCATGCGTATCACCATCTAGTACTAAGTTAAGTCTAGACATCATGCGCATCACCATCTAGTACTAAGTTAAGTCTAGACATCATGCGTATCACCATCTAGTACTAAGTTAAGTCTAGACATCAAGCGTATCACCATCTAGTACTAAGTTAAGTCTAGACATCATGCGTATCACCATCTAGTACTAAGTTAAGTCTAGACATCAAGCGTATCACCATCTAGTACTAAGTTAAGTCTAGACATTATGTGTATCACCATCTAGTACTAAGTTAAGTCTAGACATCATGTGTATCACCATCTAGTACTAAGTTATATCCAGACATCATGCGTATCACCATATAGTACTAAGTTAAGTCTAGACATCATGCGTATCACCATCTAGTACTAAGTTAAGTATAGACATCATGCGTATCATCATCTAGTACTAAGTTGTCTAGACATCATGCGTATCACCATCTAGTACTAAGTTAAGTCTAGACATCATGCATATCACCATCTAGTACTAAGTTGTCTAGACATCATGCGTATCACCATCTAGTACTAAGTTAAGTCTAGACATCATGCGTATCACCATCTAGTACTAAGTTATATCTAGACATCATGCGTATCACCATCTAGTACTAAGTTAAGTCTAGACATCATGCGTATCACCATCTAGTACTAAGTTAAGTCTAGACATCATGCATATCACCATATAGTACTAAGTTAAGTCTAGACATCAAGCGTATCACCATCTAGTACTAAGTTAAGTCTAGACATCAAGCGTATCACCATCTAGTACTAAGTTAAGTCTAGACATCATGTGTATCACCATCTAGTACTAAGTTAAGTCTGGACATCAAGCGTATCACCATCTAGTACTAAGTTAAGTCTAGACATCATGTGTATCACCATCTAGTACTAAGTTATATCCAGACATCATGCGTATCACCATCTAATACTAAGTTAAGTCTAGACATCATGCGTATCACCATCTAGTACTAAGTTAAGTATAGACATCATGCGTATCACCATCTAGTACTAAGTTGTCTAGACATCATGCGTATCACCATCTAGTACTAAGTTAAGTCTAGACATCATGCGTATCACCATCTAGTACTAAGTTGTCTAGACATCATGCGTATCACCATCTAGTACTAAGGTAAGTCTAGACATCATGCGTATCACCATCTAGTACTAAGTTAAGTCTAGACATCATGCGTATCACCATCTAGTACTAAGTTAAGTCTAGACATCATGCATATCACCATATAGTACTAAGCTAAGTCTAGACATCAAGCGTATCACCATCTAGTACTAAGTTAAGTCTAGACATCAAGCGTATCACCATCTAGTACTAAGTTAAGTCTAGACATCATGTGTATCACCATCTAGTACTAAGTTAAGTCTAGACATCAAGCGTATCACCATCTAGTACTAAGTTAAGTCTAGACATCATGTGTATCACCATCTAGTACTAAGTTATATCCAGACATCATGCGTATCACCATATAGTACTAAGTTAAGTCTAGACATCAAGCGTATCACCATCTAGTACTAAGTTAAGTCTTGACATCAAGCGTATCACCATCTAGTACTAAGTTAAGTCTAGACATCATGTGTATCACCATCTAGTACTAAGTTATATCTAGTCATCATGCGTATCACCATCTAGTACTAAGTTATATCAAGACATCATGTGTATCACCATCTAGTAGTAAGTTATATCTAGTCATCATTTGTATCACCATCTAGTACTAAGTTGTCTAGATATCATGTGTATCACCATCTAGTACCAAGTTAAGTCTAGACATCATGCGTATCACCATCTAGTACTAAGTTAAGTCTAGACATCATGCGTATCACCATCTAGTACTAAGTTAAGTCTAGACATCAAGCGTATCACCATCTAGTACTAAGTTAAGTCTAGACATCATGCGTATCACCATCTAGTACTAAGTTTAGTATAGACATCATGCGTATTACCATCTAGTACTAAGTTAAGTCTAGACATCATGTGTATCACCATCTAGTACTAAGTTAAGTCTAGACATCATGCGCATCACCATCTAGTACTAAGTTAAGTCTAGACATCATGCGTATCACCATCTAGTACTAAGTTAAGTCTAGACATCATGCGTATCACCATCTAGTACTAAGTTAAGTCTAGACATCAAGCGTATCACCATCTAGTACTAAGTTAAGTCTAGACATCATGCGTATCACCATCTAGTACTAAGTTTAGTCCAGACATCATGCGTATCACCATCTAGTACTAAGTTAAGTCTAGACATCATGCGTATCACCATCTAGTACTAAGTTAAGTCTAGACATCACTATCTTTGCACTTTGTAATAGAAGTGTGGAAAACGCTCTGAGCCATTTCACGTTTCTAGCAATCATCTTACAATAATGAAAATATTGAGATACTTCTTTTACTTTAAAATGGGGCACTAACCTAATATATCTGATAACGTCAAAACCTGAACTTGTGTAAAAAGTGGAGTGTGTGCTCTAACTATCGTTGATATTTCTAGTATTAAATTCACTTTTGTTTCCATTTGCGTCTCTCTCTCTCTCTCTCTCTCTCTCTCTCTCTCTCTCTCTCTCTCTCTCTCTCTCTCTCTCTCCTCTCTCTCTCTCTCTCTCTCTCTCTCCCCCTCTCTCTCTCTCTCTCTCTCTCTCCCCCCTCTCTCTCTCTCTCTCTCTCTCTCTCTCTCTCTCTCTCTCTCTCTCTCTCTCTCTCTCTCTCTCTCTCTCTCTTTTCAACGCTCTTTGTATTTATCTGCGTCTCTTATCTATTATCTCTATTTTATTTCGCTCTCTTCTTTCTATTTTCTATTTTGGATTTGCATCATTTCTATCTAAATCTGAAACCATCTTAACTCCCTTTCATCTGGCATTCACCTGTAATTCCATGGGGTTGTTGGCAGTCAATAGGGTGTACTGATGCACTTACTACTCGAAACTAAAAGCTGTTGAAGACAAATACTGCACGTTACCGCTGGGAATATTTGGATTGGTTAGTGAGTGATATATTAATATGAGCTCATCCTTCGTAATGCAGACTATATTTTTTATAGATCGGAATGAGTATGGGTCACTTTTTGCTGTGTATCAGGCAATATCATTAGCAACAATTAACAAACAACTCAAGGTATGACCCCTAATAAGCAGCTTTACTGTACATCATGATATGTATATCAGCATGTCATGACTGTACATCATCATAGATACATATACGTATGAATAATTGTATATCAGTATATAATTATATTATTATAAAGTATGTCATGTTGTTAGATCATTATATTCTTCAGTATGTCATGACTGTACAACACTATATATATATATATATATATATATATATATATATATATATATATATATATATATATATATATATTCATGTCGTGACTGAACATCGTCATCATATCTGTCACTTTGTCATGACTGTATATCATTTTATATATATGATATGTCTCTGCACGTGCAGCCTACTGAGTGCCTACAGTGTAACATCACATAGTTAACTGACCATGCGGAGATGGAGAACAATTACGCTGTTGAGCAAAACTCATATTGTAAAATGCGAGCGCTCTTAGGTTGCTCTCAGATTGATATCAATGCCTACTTGGATAGCGTTTACAGATCTAATTCTGTGTCATCAATTGCAATTATAATATTAATTAACTTGTCGTGGATGCACTAACGAACTGTTCACTAATAAAGAACGTTCCTGCATAACACACTATATTCCGAACATTTCAAATACGCCGCACAAGTTCTGATCACAGCTGTTAGTGGGGCCCCGAGTGGCCGAGTGGTCTAAAGCGCTCTCCGTTACGGATCACTGCCATCTCTCCTCTGTCTGCGTGGGTTCGAGTCTCGGATTCGGCCAACGTGGTTATGTAAGAAAGCTTGCCAGTAGCTTAATGTTGGTCGGTGGTTCTTTCCTGAAGTTTTCCAGGGTTCTTCCTCCACCATTAATACTGTCCGCCATGTATAGCATATCGTGTGCTGAAAAATGGCGTTAAACCCTACAACAACAATAGCAACAACAGCTTTTCGTAAGACGGATTGGCTGCACAGTATACAATAAACTGATATAAAGTGTTTGTAATGACATATATTTGCTTTACTTACTATAAAGTTGTATATCATTGTTATTTATCAGGCAGAAAATTATCACTTGCCTGCAGACCCGAAATCTTATGTAAGATAAAGGACTTTTTTAAAATTGAACATTTGTACCTGCTATTCTAGGATTCTTGAAATAATGTTGTTGTGAATAGCTTGTTCAGTCACACAGGCACATCAGGGTCTACCATTCGCCTATGTATAAAAGGAATACAAAACCTCGAATGACTTCGAAATTGGTCTTGAAACACCGGATTGAAAATGAAACACTTTATTTCAGTCTGATGTACAGTATTTTAATGAATTGATGTTTAATGTCTAACGAGCTTTGTTGTCGTTACACAATAATATCCATATGGTTTTACGTGGTGTTTTGAGTTTAAAACCATCTTTCAACGCATGAGAGGACGTACATGGTGGTCAGTATAATATATGGTGGAGGAAGAATTTGGGAATATCCGGGAATAACCAGTGACTAACAGGAAGTTACTGGCAAATATTATGACATACCGACACTGGTTAAGCCAAAGAATCGAATCAAGACCAGATAAAGGCGAGACATTAGTTTTCGCTAACAGCTATTAACGTAGTCTACCTCGGCCATCTAGTGATCCCTCGTTGTTTGCAATGCAATATTACTGTTTTGCGACAAGATTAGCTTCCTTGCTTAAAATAGCAATTAGAGATTTATGTGAATCTTGTTTGAATTTCGTTACCCATCACAACTTTTAAAGGTTGAATGATGCAAACCACGTAAGTCAAATTACAAATATTACAATACAGTTTTCGCGATTGAAGAGTTTAAGGTTGTTTTTTTCTGCGTTTATCGTGGTGTAAACTGTCAGTTTGTAATACTTCTAAATGATAACTCAGTTTGTAATACTTCTAAATGATGACTCAGTTTGTAATACTTCTTCCACTTCAAATGGCTCGTGAAATATAGATGGGTTACAATTTTCAATATCATCATGCGTGAAATCTATCTGATAAGGCAAAGTTAGTGAAAAATCTCCAAATACTGACATTTTAGTTTCAGCGTTGGATAGCCATAATACCGGTGACCTTGACCTAGCGCACTTCAAACATTTGTATCTATACTTTTCACATATTTCAGCAAAGAAAGAATGATTTTATTCATAAAAGATGTGAAATATACGTTGCTTTATTCTTTCAGATTAAATTAATTCAATTATTGTTAAAATAAATTGTAAAATTGTTCTTTTCTTTTAATGTTTACGTCGTTTCTGCCTTAAGTAGCAGTGTTTATTGTCTGCTGTACACGTGGCTATTTATATACGTGGGTATTCTTAGAAAAGTAGTTCTCTGTACGGTTCATACTGAAATTAACGCAATTCATTCTGATCTCGTGGTAACATTCTGACCAATGGAAGTATTACTTTCCATTACCAGCTACTTGGATTGCAATTATACACAAATAAACTTAAAACAGCAGAGTTATCGACTAGGTTAAAAATAGAGACACACGAATGATATTATCCTTATACTACTGTAACGTAAACCTCAAATTTGAGTATATTTCAGAAAAGAGGCGGTTCGATACTGTAATAACATTTAAACCTTTTTCTCAGATACTTCTACAACGTTCTTGTTTATTTTATTATATTTATTTATTTATTTATTTATTTATTTATTTATATATAGTTATAAGTACTGGATGAAAGATATTGTTGCACAATACGTGTACAAGAATGTGTGATATTGGAAATTTGGTTTAAACTCATTTTATTGCTTTGGAGTATTGTAGAAATATTTTGCTCTGTGTGAACACGAAATATAACATGCTTACATTATAATATGGATCGGTTATTCTATGTGAACGCTGAATAATCACTGAATATACTCACATAATGATAGTGACACGTTGAACGCTATGTGAACGCTAAGCACGTGCTACACATATTATAGTATATACCCGTACTATTTTTTATCATGACAGTGTTTGATAGGCTTTTTTATCGTCCATGACAGACGTGAATATGACTAATATCATTAAAAGAAATAGAATAAATATAAAACAATGGCATTTAATTGGAAACAAGTCTCGCAAATTTGACCCATGTCGTCAATCCTTACAGTTCGATTAACTTTAATAGAATCTGACACATCACGCAGAAACTCCTTATCTTGACTTCGCAGCTTCCTGTATTACAACACTTTTCTCTCTTAATTATAGTTCCTGATCTGCATATCGAGATTTTGAATTGAAATGAAACATTACACTCCGTTTTTCCTATATTATTGTAGTTGTAAATAGCATTATCATTTCTCTTATGCTATCATGTCTTGAATAAGGAATGCTGAATGCTTTGAACTCAATCTCATGGGGTAAAGTTCTGGTTTTATTTGAGATAGATATCAAATTAAAGGCTGAGAATGCTTCTTACAAGAAATATGTTTACCACGTGATGTTTCCCATTTTGGTGGGAAACCTATCCTATTATTATGGCCGTTCCATTTCTAATTTCCTTCCACTAAGGATTGGTATTTTTGTGAATAAGGAACTCGCACCCGAAATGAACCTAAATGAAAACGAGTCGCAGGAACATTTTAAAAGTGCAAAGAATATATGGATTTCTGGAGGAAATAGGAGTTTCATACATTTTTATCATAATAAAGGGTGGTAATATCAACTGTGTATATGTGCAAAGCAACCGTAATTAAATGTAAACAATACACGACACAGTTAAAATCTAAGAGTAAAGGTGTAAATCTGGCGTAAAAATGTCCATAAGTTAAAATCAAAGCGTACATTTCATTTGTATTTGTCACCTAAGGAAAATATATAGTACATGATGGACGTGGAGGTGCATTTGGGCAACTAAGAACGATAGTTTGGAAGATCTTTAGATGAATTCGCAAGATATCAAATTAGCTTAACAACTGCAGAAATTATTATTCTAGAATTGACAAGAAGACTTGTACTTAAATGATACATATTTTGTGTGACAGGTCTGAACTTCATAAGGTAAAAGGCTTATATTTGATATCATCTTTCGAATTAAAGAAACCCCCAGTTTGTATAATTGATCATAGTAACCTTTTACGCCATTAGAGGTAAGCTTGACAACACAATATTTTAATTGACTCGTCGTCACCATAAAGTAGCGATACAGAATTTCAGCGGCCACCGTTAGCAGCATTTGAACCTGTCTCTATAGATTTTGTACGAACAATCGTGATGAAGAGTGCACCAAAGTCATGGAAACTTGATCCAGTTCCAAGATCACGGATGTATGAGTGCTTAAATCCAATATTGTCTTCACTAACTGATGTTATTAAAACCTATCTCTCATCCGTGACTTCCCATCATTTTTCAAAACTGCCACTGTAAAAACCCTCAACGGAAGAAACCAACGCTCAACCATAACGATTTAAAGAACTTCTGCCCAGTTTCTAGACTCCTGTTCATATAACTAATCTTAGAAAAAGTTGTTATAACCCAACTTGTATCTCATCTGAATTCAAAACAGTCTTTTTAGCAATGTACAGTATGCCTATTGCGCTTGTCACAGTATTGAAACAACTCTTTTGAAAGTATTTAATGACATTCTCTCTGATTTGGATAGCGGAAAATTACAGTCCTTAAACTCTTTGATTTGTCTTCAGCATTTGACATAATAGACCATGGTATATTACTTAAACATCACCAGCATGTATGTGGCATTCACAATACAAGCTTAATATAGTTCGAGTCCTGTTGACTAACAACAGGACACAAATTGTGTCTGCAAGTATAATACACTTCATCCTAATTGATCGTAGTTATGGTGTTCCATAGAGGTCTGTTCTTAAACCTGTTTCCTTCATTATATACACTCAGCCGCTCTCAAGTGTCATAGATAATCATCCAGTGTCTCACCAATTGTACGATGATGACACCCAAATATACGAAACTAGCCACCCAAATGAAGTTGATGCTACCGTCCAAGGAGTAGAGAGGTGCATTTCTGATGTGAAATCATGGATGACATGTAACGAACTGCAGATGAATGATGATAAAACTGAGGCCATTCTGATCACAACACAGAGACTTTCTCAATCACATCCTTTACCTAAAACAAAAATTATCAGCAACGCCAACATTAAATTAACACAGTCAGTACGAAACCTAGGTGTTACTCTAGACAATACTCTCACATTGCACCCACATGTTATGAACATATGCATGGCTGCAAATCGTGAGCAAAGAGTCATCAGCTCCATTTTGACCCAAATATCTTCAGTTGATGCCTCTACATCTGTGTTCCTTAGAACACTCAGGATTGGACTATTGTAACTTAATTATATCTGCTTCGTCTCAATATCTACTCCAGAAACTTCAAATAGTTCAAAACACAGTTGCTCAGATGATCCTTAAAATACCACGATCCGAGCACATCTACCCTTTGCTCTGTAGCCTACATTGGCTATCCATTTGATCCAGAATCAAACACAAAATGTATTCTCTGTGCTACGTTTCACTGACACACTGCAGTCCAACATACATATCTGGCCTCGCCCATGTGTACACACTTCTGACAATCGTGTACTCATTATTCATACTATGAAAAGGACGTTATATGGACAGCGTTGTTTTGCATACCAAGGCCCAGCAATGTGGAACGAATTGCCCATTGAAATTAGACACAAAGACACCCATTGAAATTAGACACAAAGACACCGTGATCACTTTTATAAGGACTTCATAAAATTCACCTTTTTCGACTGCAAGAACAAACTTAATGACCTAATAATGTTTCCTACTTTAAATATTTTCAGCATTGTTTTATATTTTCTAATTTCATGGTGTTTGCTTTGAAATTTTTGTTTGAAAGTCATATAATTTTATATTGTATAAAGCATTTAGAGATTCAAAGTCATTATTATTATTATTATTATTATTATTATTATTATTATTATTATTATTATTATTATTATTATCATCATCATCATCATCATCATCATCATCATCATCATCATTGATGTTGTTGATGTTGTTGTTGTTGTTTAGTATCGAGTCAAATCTCATTACTATAGCATGCATGGTAACGGAATATTTGGATTCTAACAGGAAACATGCTTTCAACAAAACGTGTTCAACGGAAATTCATTTTTCAACGTACTATTCAGCTACCGATTTAGGTGACTATTTCCAGGTAACAAACATGCAAATTTCATCTAAATCTTTCCTTTCTAGCGGCAGGTCTTGGAGCTAAGATCAAATTGATAATTTTGCAATTATCTTTTACCAAAATGGAACAATTTTTACTGGCGTCTCTATATATCTGGTTTAAGATTCAATTTTCCGCTCAAGATAACATGAAGGAAAAAATATAAATCTATATTTCTGGCCCAATTAGCTACAAACTTCTTATCTCCAGCAACGAAAGAAATGGTTTATAACCATTTTATTTGAAACGATAGTTGTTTCTAGAATCCAAAAGATTTATTGCCACTGGTAAAACCAGATTATCCGAAGAGGTTTGTTTTTCTTTGTTGTCTTTAAATAATTTACATTTTAACTCTTCCGAATGGAGAGCCTTTTTTTCTGAATGATAAGAGTTCATGATGCGGGACACGTTACGTTATGTTCAATATTTTTTATATAATCTGCAATTCTTTGTATTAAGTATCTGTAATTCTTTGTATTAAGTATCTGTAATTCTTTGTATTAAGTATCTGCAAATCTTTGCATTAAGTAGGTTCTGTAACATTGTTTGCATACCCTTTTCGAACTATTTGAGATTCCACCCGTATTGTTCCAGTTCTGTACATGTTTATCCCTGTTTTGATTGTAATTTCTGCACAGGTAAAATATTTTATATGAGATACTGAGGTATAATGCAGTTGCTCTGCTTTGAAAATGTTGTTGCATTCATTGATATAAGTACAAGTACCTCATTATAGCCAATCCCTTTTTGCAGACAGTTTGTTTCTGTTATATTAATTGCAAAATCCAATTGTATCAGTGCAAATTGGTCGGCACGAAAATTATAAGTGTAAATAAAGCGCTACTTTGTAAGAAATATATTCGATATCTGTCTTTGTTCTCATTACAGGCATACATAACAGGATCTAAAAAGAAGAACGTAGTTTGCGCACTTAACACATTACAATGAGAAAACATTCTACAATAATGTACTTATTGTTGGGAGCAATTTGTTAATAAAATTTGAAACGTGCATTATTTTTATTATTTTCATTTAATATAGATATATGTACAATATGTACAGCGTCATCAAGAAGTTGTACACATACGATAATAAACATAAATTCATTATTGGACTTACAACAATATATTCCGTTTCTTCAAATCAGGTAAATACAGTTTGCTAATGTAAAATTAATGTAAAAAATCTGTATACATGTTACTTGAGAGCCTCGAACTGTTGGAAGTACAATTATTAAATTTGATATTGATTAGGTAATGTTACTTACAGAGTATGCAACATATTTACTTTTAAAGTCATCTGCTACCACACAGTGTAAATGATAGGTGAAAGGTCAGACTAAAGAAGGTTAACGTTTGAGAGAGAGAGAGAGAGAGAGAGAGAGAGAGAGAGAGAGAGAGAGAGAGAGAGAGAGAGAGAGAGAGAGAGAGAGAGAGACTTTACATTATGTTATTGCGGGTTATATTGATAACCTGGGACTGGGACAATTGGTACAGGAATGTGCAAGAAAGAAAAACCAACAAACAATAAATTAACTAATAAACAAGCATACATTGTTGCGAAAAACCTTTGCTTTTTCTGCAAGTCGATTTTATATATTATACCGATAACATCATGTGATCGAGTGAATAATCGAATTCAAATTATCGGACGTCAGCATAACCTCATTGTTTCCGGCTCTTTTAAAATTACTGTTGACGATAGTTCAGAGTTGCCGTATTTCCTTTCCTTATTTCTTTCTCTCTCTCTATCTCTGTCTTACCTTTTCTGATCATCCTGCTCTTCCACCACATTCATAAATATGCCTGCAACCACGTGGCCATAATTCAATGGAATCGTATTATAGGTAAATATTCATTAGATTAGAGTTATATATTTAAAAGTTCAACAGTATAGTCATTTATATTCGGGACACCTTTTGAAAGGGAAATACTACAGTTAATCTTAAAACGTCATCATCTGCAGGAATGTTTACAAGATATAACAAAAATAAATAACAATACAATACATAACCATCGCCATAAATAACAACCATCTTTAAGCTGAATATTATTTAACAGGCTGTAACAGTTCGTGTCCCTACTAAAAAGTCTAGCAATTTCCCAAATATATATGTTTCCAAGTTCGGTAATCAATGAGTCTCATCATGACCATCTTTTTGAACCGTGACCAGTATATGTTTTCTAATCTGATATCTGAGGGTGTGTACAACATAGTGGATTTAATATCACTATTTTAAAAGATACAAAATGATTGTATTAGTGATATGAATAAAGACGTCGGTGATTGCCAAACATTTTAACAAACAAAGGTATGATAATGCATGCATGGAACGGACAAAGATCCTAAAATATTTGAATGCCAATCAAAGAACTTAAAATCCGAATAGATAAATGTAATTAAATAATTAACTACGAAACTAAAATAATTAATCTACTAAATTATTATGAAATATCTTTTGATAATCATATGCCCAAAAAAGCAGTTTCGTAAAACACATGAAACCATGAGGCGAATGGGTCACAAATGTATCGTAAGTCAGAAGTACATTGACTGAAGCATTCTCGAATCACTCATTATTATATAATTTTTCTCAAAACATCCCTATGTCAAAAACCTGAAAGAAAACTTGCATCGGCTGTAGATGAAAGAGAATAGTACAATTATATGTCAACTAAAGATAATTCTAAGTAACATTAAGAAAATACTGAAATAAAATGGGTTCAGCTTGTCGAAACAAACGTTTGCATGCAATTCTAGCGATAGCATCAAATTCACCATTCACAAAGGTTTATGTTAATTGTTGTTTTGTTCATTTTGTGGAAAAGGCCAAATTCATAGGGCCTATTCTCAGTCGTAGAAAAACAACAACGTTCTTTAAGTATTTTAGAAACTTCAGGGACAAACATCAAAAGCGCTGGATTTAATGGTAGTAGAGGTAACACTGGACAACAGATCGGAAACATTTTGCTTTGGTTATTCAAGTTATTGTAACAATTTAAACTTTGGCTCCAGCTTGATTGTGTACGGATCGGTCTATAAATCCGATACTCGAATCTGGATGTTAGAATATGTATACGTGTATTTAAAACGTCTCTTTCAGTAAACCTTCATGCTGAAGCGAACGAACCATCACTTATCTCAGACGAAGAAAACGCATTTAACAGTAGTATACACACCTATCATTTAACCAATAAATATTTGCATATTAAAACAGTCGTTGTGTGAAACTTGTCAGCATTACAATCTCCGTAGCGTCGTTCCAAATTAGGAATAGCGTTGAGTATGTTAATTTTTCACTTTATTTTTTTTCATACACATTTTGCGGATTTAATATTAACATCATAACACACAATAGTTTATCATGATGTTCTTCGTGAATGCATTTAGTTTTTTAGGGTTTCATTATCCTAATTAATTGAGTAATTAATGTTACAAATTTCGAACCATTAGTTGTCATCATGTAGCCACTATTGTCGTCGGGTGTCACTAAAGCGTGTTTCATAGTCTGTATGAAACTATTCCCTCACAAAGGGGTTTTGTATGAACTGCTGACGCGTAATGAACTACAGTTGAATAAAGGTGAGCAATAAATAACGATATATACCGATAACCAGGTGAATCATTTGCTGGTGCGTTATGAGTTGTAGGTGAGTCAGTAGCAGGTGAGTAATGAATTAGCACTGAGTAACGATATTTGGGTGCCATCTTCAGATGAGTGATGAACTGAAAACGAGTAATTCAGAGGTGATATATGAACTGTAGGTGATTCATTTGCATTTGTGTAACGAATTAGCAATCCGCCATGACGTAAAGGTGTCAGACGTGATACGTAAAATAAACTGACATGCATATTTTAAAATCATGCGTATACAGTTATAATAAATATTCAACTATGATTATAACAGCACTCGTTTCTTTTTATATTCTCAGATGAATTTTCTTTTAGGAAAGGAAATAATGTATTCAGTTATTCACACACGATTTATCATTGCATTATACAAGTACGAAAATTTGATTTTGTTTCTATCTTACTATTCTCAGAAAGGCTTTTTTTTACAAACACGTGGAAAATGAGAAGGAAGTAAAGAGTGTAATTTTGTAATATTTAAATGAGCGAATATTTCTCCAATTCTCAAAGGAAATGTCAATTTAAGAAGTTGAAAACGTACAAGGCACATTTGTGGCATAATAGGGACTCGGGCGCCATCATTCTTCATTTAAATTCTGAGAATTCTCGACCACCTTACATCAAGATGACAACCATTAGAAACGTAGACACTTTGCTCAATATAATCGCATGAAGAAATATAAAGATAAGTTTAATTTATTTTTTCAAACGATAAGACTGTACAAACCAAATTATAATACCCTGAAATTGCAATAGGACTGTACAATGAAATTATAATATTGCTGCAAAG
The DNA here is from genome assembly GCA_030141615.1 of Unio pictorum. Lineage (NCBI taxonomy): Eukaryota > Metazoa > Mollusca > Bivalvia > Unionida > Unionidae > Unio > Unio pictorum. The sequence goes on from JARLTB010000025.1 coordinate 5,493,590, forward strand.
GCAAAAAGTATGTAGAATAAAAGTATTATACCCTACAAACGATAAAAGTATCACATTTTTCAAATAGTGTTCAACCTATGTGAACATTTCTATAGAATACGTGTAGCGAACTAGTATTCTAATAAATGACTTTTCTAAACATTCTCTGATAATCTTTAACAGAACATTTGAGTTTCAAGTCCATTTGTTATTATCAATAAATTATCATATACTGATCTTCAACCTATTGCAGGTGTACATATACTATGTTAAGACCACGAGCCCATGTACCAATTTCTCTTCTGGAAAGGTAGAAAATGAAAATTGCAAATATTGATGCAGCGCCGGATACACGCTCCAATAATGTTTGTTATGTTAGTGTAAATAAAAAAAAAACACCATTGGCAGTTCGTGTGAATTCCCCTTTCTTCATATTATCTTTCCATGTTCCTAGTATTAAAAATGATGCGCGGTCAATTAAAGCATGTAAAGATTTTGACACTATCGTAAAATTGTGTTGTGATATTTTTCCCATAAAAGCCGAAAATGATAATATGTGTTATAAAAGTGTCACTTACAGATATTTAATGAAAGTAATTAATCAATTATTGAATACTTTTTGTCACAACTGTAACTGAGGTCATTTGCCAATTCCTCACGTGTCACACATTTACCATTGTCTCATTATATGTTATTTATTAATGATGCAATATAGACACGATATAGTTATTAGTATACAGCTGTGACGTAAAACCCTAATACACAAATGCTTCAGAACGCAACATAGTTATTAATGTACTTACGCGCTGTTAGAGTCTTAGATCCTTAAACCTAAATACTTCAAGATGCACGAGTTACAGCCGATTAGAGGGCTAAAAAAAATAGCAAACATGACGTGCGTTTTAAAAAAACCCACTGAATGCTCGGCTTCAAGTCATGTTTATTTAAAGACTGTTTAATCCTAGTCTCTTTGTATCATTAACGTTATTTGGAATAAACTAGCTATTAACACTGGCAACACGAAGACGTAAAAATGCTAGTCATTTAGTGCGCGTATAGCTATTTTATGGAATTTGATAGATCTTGTAAGAAACCGTTTAGTCACGTATGCGTTTTTCTATTGCGTCATCATTTAAAGCGTCATAACCGTGTCGCATTATACAGTCAGACCATTTTACCGCTGTTAATATGCATGCCATCTACATGAATTAAGTATAAAAATAGACACTGTTGTTTCCAAAATATGAAAAGATCAATTGTATCCTTGAATGGACATAACACTAATTTGCTTCGACATGCATTATAAAATGTAATTATTAGTTGAGTTAGACATTGCTTAAGGAATGAATATATATGTAAATGAATGATACCATAAATTGTCGTTTGCATTATTTTAATTCAGGCAACACTGAAGGTAAACATTATTAATACGGCCAACTAGGCCGTAGCTCAGTTGTATTTTATACAAAACGATTCTAATTTTTGTCTTGATTAAAACCCTTAGAAAATATCATTAGTAATTACAGTTAAGTTTGGCTCAAATAAGCACACCTTACTATCAATAACCTCGATTAACTTAAACTTAACTCTGCTTAAATTGTCGCTGAATTTTATTTATATCGATGATTTCTATTTATATCGATGATTTCTATTTATATCGATAATTTCTATTTATATCGATGATTCATTCCAATTCCATCAGGGGATTGAATATGAAAATGTACAACTACGAGGATTTCAATGTAAGTACCACCCTTACCGACCTCTACCTTCTTTTCACTGTTTAACAACTTTCAGAGTTGTTGTGTTTCTGGAAATTGCACATTATTTCCTCTGTATATTCTAGTTATGTTCATTGCGTATTGATTTACATTACTCAGTGTGTGTGCTTGTGTGTGTGTATGTGTGTGTATTATTTGTATTTTTTAAACCATTTTCAGTCATACCGCTACAATGTCTGTAGTGTTGCAGCTTTTAGTGATGACAATCACTTAATCATCAGACACACACACATACATATACACACACACGTACATATATATATATATATATATATATATATATATATATATATATATATATATATATGAAACGTCCATGATATTCTACATATAAATAAAAAGTAAATACTACATATAAATGCTATATACAAATAAAAAGGTGATAGTACATTATAGAATTTGATAGGAAAGGTAAAGATAAATGTCATTGTATATAAAACTGAATAGGAAATAGTAATGTTATGTTATATATAACTGAATATTAAATAATACATTTCATGCTATATAGAACTGAATATGAAATAGTAATGCTATGCTATATAGACCGGAGTAGGATATTGTACATTTCATGCTATATAGAACTGAATAATGACTTTATTTAAAGAGGGTAACACAATTAGCTAAGAACTTATCTACCTTGAGGCCCTCATACAAGGAATTTATTTAATTCAACAGCATCTCAGGAGCCACTGGATATATTGGGTTTGGAATATGGAAATAGAGTGGGCATTTCTAATCTCAACTGGAATACTATTCCAGAGCAAAGTTCCAGAGTATTGGAAACTTTTCTTGAATAATTCCTTATTTGGTTTGGGAATTTTATACTGTTTTGTAGATATTGATCGCAGGTGGGGTGTATTACCAGGTAGCCTCTACTGGAATAGGGATTGTAAATATTCAGGAGCACTATTATTGGATATCCTGTACATTAATTTGGCTTTTCTTAAACATATTCGGTCTTTAATAGGTAATATTTTTAACTTACCAGCTAAATTTTCGTTGCTTTCTTTCTGGTTTGATATTAGCCTAAATGCTCTTTTCTGAAGATTTTCCAACTTTGATATGTTTTTATCATTTGAATTACCACATACTGTATTACAATAGTCTAAATACGGTTGTTTGTAACTGCTATAAAATAATTTTCTGTGCCTTTCAGGGAGAAAATGTCTTATCCTACTGAGAAGCCATAAACGTGAATTGACCTTTTTACTGATATTTTTGATATGATCAGTCCATGATAGATTTTATCTACCAAAACACCAAGTAGTCTGTCGTGACAGACCATTTGCAAATTTTTATCCTTCCATGTCAGACATAATTCATTGCTATCAAGATTTTTCCTTTTTTTCCTTGTTGAGATAAGTAATATTTTAGTTTTACCAGTATTTACAACCATGCCATTGCATGTGCACCAGTTTTCCAGCTTGTTTAATGCATTCTGTAAAGAAATTTCGAGTTCATGCCTTGTTTTTTGGATGTCTGATAATGTTGTGTCATCTGCATAGAGATCTGTAGATGATATCGAGTCTCTTAGTAAAAGTGGTAGGTCGTTAATAAATAAAATAAATAGTAATGGACCTAGAATTGAGCCTTGTGGCACTCCATATCTAATTGTTTCAGGTTCGGACAGAACGTTATTTATATAAACATGTTGTGTTCTCTCACTTAAGTATGAAGTAAACCATCTAACTGTTTTTTCATCGCATTGGTAGACTTTTAGTTTCTTCAAAAGGATTTTATGATCCACCATGTCAAACGCTTTCCTGAAATCTAGAAATACAGATCCTATTATTTTACCTTCGTCAAGTGCTTGAAGCCATTTATCAGTTAGGGAGATCAAGGCAGTCTCACAGGAATGTTTCTGTCTAAAGCCTGATTGATGAAGGTGTAACAGCAAGTGTTTGGTTAAATATGACATGAATGAGTCATGGACATGTTTTTCAATCAATTTTGACAAATTTGGTAGTATTAAGATTGGTCGGTAGTTATCAGCATCATTCTTAGATCCAGATTTGTAAATATGAGTTACTTTTGCAGTTTTCCATATTTTGGGGACAGATTTGGTTGCAATACTTAAATTGTTTATGAATGTTATCCTATCTAAAATAGCAGAGGCAGAAGATTTAATGAGTCTTAGACCAATCTGATCAAGTCCTGTAGCTTTCTTGGTATCAAGTTCACTTAGATATTTTTTTACAAAATTTTTTGATACTGGTGGGATAGAGAAACATACTTCCTTAGCGATTTTGCTGCTGCAGAACTTTTTTAGTTCACTAAAGTTGTTTTCTATCACTGGTTCTTTTAACTTTGTGGAGATACTGGTGAAAAAATCATCGAAAACATTTGTAATGTCAGTTTCATCAGTGACTATGGTGTCATTTACCAGAAGTGAGTTAATTTTACTTGTCTGATTGTTGTGTGTTCCTCCAGTGAGTTCATTGAAGACTTTCCAAATGGAGATTGTGTTGCTCTTTTTGTTTTCAAGCAATGACTGATAATACGACTTTTTAGTTATTTTAATCATACTTGTTATTTTATTTCTCCATACTTTATATTTTGCATGGTTTCCCCTAGCCTTGAATTGGTCTCGTGTTTTCATAGCAACTAGTATTTCAGTAGTAAGACAATTAGGTTGGATTTCATTCTTTACTCGATGTACTTTCAGTGGTGCATGCTTAGAGACTACATCCATAAATAAGTCAGTCCACACTCTCAGAGCTTCATCTATGTCATCCAAATTTTGGATCATATTCCATGAAACTTTATATAGGTCATCAAGAAACTGTTCTTCGCTAAAATGTTTGAACGACCTGTAAGTGATCGTTTTGTGTGTGTGTTTCTTATTTCTCTGGCATTTAACCTTTCGTGTCAAAAAAGTAGGATAGTGGTCACTAAGACCAACATTTGGTACATTAACACAAGCCACATTGTCTGGTAGGTTGGTATAAATGTGATCAATAAGAGTGCTTGATTTTTCTGTTACTCTTGTGGGCTCATTTACCATCTGGACTAGGCCTAATGATTCAATAAATTCAATCCAGTTGTCCCTTATTTGAGTGTTGAGAAGGTCCTTATTTATATCACCAAGTATATATGTTTCTTTCTCCTGTGCAAGAACATTTTCCATTTGTTTAAAAAAAAATCATCATTCCAGATTGCTTTGGAGGAAGGTGGCCTATAAATGAAATCAATTAGGAATGATTTTGCAATATTTTGAGAAATTTCCAAAAAATTAAAAAAAAAAACATATTAAAAAAAAAGAATGATATACTTATGAAGCAAAATGAAAAACTGAACAATTTACGAATGAGTAAAGAAAATAGAAATAAACAAGTTAAAAAAATTGGAGAACAGCAAATATTTCTTCAAAAACCGAAAAGACAGCAGCAGAAAAGCAGCAAAGCATCACAACAACAGAATAGGCAGCAGATAAATGAAAAACAAAAAAGGAAGTATTTAAAACCCAAAAAAAGAAATTACAGAAAGGAATAGTAGTAAACATATAGCACCTCCCAAAACGTTAGTAAGCCAAAGATCCAATACGAATAGGAATTTTGTAAACAAGATTCAACAGGATGAACAACAACGAAAACAACTTGATTCCCCAGGGCACAACAAGGAAGACATACGCAGAAGCCGTAAAACAGGGGGAATCAGAAACAATGACCATGGTAAATCACAGACAAACATGATGAAGATTTTGCAAGGATTAATAGTGAGGACACAAGACAAAAAAATAGGAGGTTTTATAGATTTAATAGCAGAAGAGAGTGGAAAAAGAAATGAAACGAATAAAACTAATTAAGAGAGGTAAACAAACAGTACTAAACCTCTCATGTAGAAAATTAACGGATAATGATTATATACTGTTAAGCAAAGGGCTGAAATTTTGTCCCAAACCAAAATGCCATAATAAAATTAAGTTAGCTGAAGAAATATTTAATTTTTCTAGACGCCTGAAAATAAATTGTTTTTAATGAAAAACATACAGCAATTCAGAGAATAAATCGATTTCTTTTCTTTTTACAAAAATTGGGTTATTTGAACACAACTAAATCATCTTTTACACCACCTAGTGGACGTGATTCATATTTAGATTTTTATTTTGATGCGATCACACAAGAGATATTAACTGATAATAATAAATAGCTTTATCATAGTAATATTTCTAAGGACGAAAATAAGTCTTTATATAATCTAATGAATGACGACAGTATAATTATTAAAAAGGATGATAAATCAAACACTATTATTATTATGAATCAAGAAGATTATGTTAAAGAAGTTGAACGTCAATTAAATGATGAAAAAATACTACAAACATATAAACAGTAACCCTACGATAGAAATTACATCAAACATTTCAACTTGTATTAATGAGATTGCTATAAATAATAATTCCGTGTACAAAGAATTTGATACTTTCCCTCTTATCATACGTACACCTCAATTCTACATATTACCCAAAACTCGTACAAATCCTGACCATAATTTACCTTTAAATTTTCCAGTACGACCCATTATATCGGGTTGTAATTCATATACTGAAAACCTATTCAAATTTATTGATAGTGTTTTACAACCTTTAATGAAATCACTTCCTTCATACATTAAAGATACTCTTGATTTCAATAAAAATTTGAAGTCTATTCCACAGCTATCTAATAACTCCATCCTGATATCATTAGATGTAACATCACTATATACCAACATTCCGCATGCAGATGGTATTGAAGCGTGTAAATATTTTATTGATAACAATCCTAATAATAGCACACTATCTAGTGAAGATATTTGTAAAATCATAAAACTTATCTTAGAAAACAATTATTTTCAATTTAATAACATGAATTCTTACAAATTATGGGTACGGCAATGGGTATTTACCTTCATACGCTTCCCCTTTCATGGATAAACTAGAAAAGGATTTTCTTCTAAACGACAAGTTTAATCCATCTGTTTGGTTTAGATTTTTAGATGATATATTTATGATCTGGAACCATTCACAAAAATGGAAAAATGTGTTGGTCGCCTAAATCATTTTCACCCGACGATTAAGTTTACTTATACTGCATCTAGTATGCAGGTTTCATATTCAGATGTAAATGTAATAAAACATAATGATTACTCTACAAATATTCATATCAAGGAAACTAATATCTACAAATATGTTGAATATTCTTAATGTCATCCCATGTCATGTAAAAACGGTATACAATATAGCCAGGCCAAAAGATACAGACGTATTATTTCAGATGATTGTCAATTACAAAATTCTTTGAATAAATTACGAACTTATTTCCAAAATAGAAATTATCCTACATATATAATTGATTCTACGCTGAAAAAAGCCAGAAATCTTACTCAAGATGAAGCTTTAAAAATAGCAGAATGTAAAATAGAGAGAGATGTAATTCCTTTCACAATACAATATAATCCTTCATTGCCTAATATTGCTCCTATAATTAATAAATATAAAAGTCTCCTAAATTTATCAAATAAAACTAGCGTTAAATCACTTTACAAAACTAAACCAATTCTCGCTTTTAGAAGACCCAATAACGTGCAAGAGTTTTTAATTAGAGCTAAACAGAGAGAAAAAATAATGAAGAAGTACACCTTTGGCATCGAAATGTAACAGAAGCCGGTGCTCTCAATGTGCAAACATAAGAGAAAGTATTTCTTTCAGTAGTGCTAATACAAAGGAGGTATTTTCTAGACGTGTTCACACTAACTGCATATCAACTGATGTGATTTATTTAATAACCTGTAAAAAAAATGTAGCATGCAATATGTTGGAAACACACTTCAACAAGTTTCTAAAAGAATGAATAATCATCGCTTTGATATAAGAATGTATAGAGATCCTGTGTTTTCCTCTAACATTGCAACACATTTTAACACCAATAATCACTCTTTACTCGAGTTTTCTTTCATGTCAATAGATATTGTGTATAGTGGCATGAACAGACTCATAAAAGAAACTTTTTGGATTCATAAGTTAGATACTTTGTATCCTAATGGACGTAATGCCAGTGCATTATATAAAATTGTATAATTTATATTCATATATTGTATATCGTTCATAGCAATATGTATGACTGTTTGTCTCTAGTTTATTTTATTAATTTATAATGATGGATATCATGTGACATTTATCATGATTGGTATCATGTGACATTAACCACTATGTATATCATGTGACATTTACCATCATTGGTATCATGTGACATTAACCACTATGTATATCATGTGACATTTACAATGACTGTTCTCATGTGGCATTAACCACAATGCACATGATGTGACAGTTACAATGATGTGTATCATATCAATATTTCCACTACATGAAACGATTTTTAAATTTCTCGATGTATTGCTTTTGTTATGAAAATGTTGCAAGTTTGCAAATAATTGTTTAAAATATATGTTTCCGTTTCTAATTTGTAAATTAATCTACAATTTTGGATAAAACAATTTGACTCTAAACGAATATAATTGCAATTCTGTACAGCCGAATGAAAGGAGATAAAGTTCGGGCAATGAAATCACTACAGCTGCAAGCGCATGTTTAATTTCTTATTTGTATTTTCCTAAGTATTTTAAAAGTCGTTAAGTTGATTTGAGATCCCTGGGATACTGAAGTCTTTTACAGTTCAGGTATTCTTGCTAGGTTCTCAGTATGACACAGTCTTGAACGTGAAACAGGAGCGATCACGGCTTCTGTTTTTAATTGGTAATTGTATTCAAACCCAGGCATTAAATGGGAATTAACTCTCAAGGATTACTTATTAGATTGCTTCTTAAGGTTTTGAATGGTTGCAAGTTTGTATTATATGAGTTTCGATTGTACTTTTAATATATTCTATATAATGAAAATAAAAACTCATTGTGACCTATTTACCTACAAATAAGACGAGTCCATCTACAAATAAGACGAGTCCATCTACAACTGCACAGACCCAAATCTGATGTCGCATTTATGCGTACGTAGATCTGGGACTGTGAAGATTGTTAGCAATAATCAATAGAACATGATGTGCATCAGCATTATGCGACATAAGATGGGGGTGCTTTGCTTTTGGCATCTAAGCAAGGCAATTATTAACGTATTATTTGTTAATGAGAAAACTATATATTTGTCGCAGTAACAGATTAAAATCCAAAGAAGAATAATTAAGCTTAGTTGTCAGTTTTAAGAAGAAATATTTGAACACAAAAGGACAGATAAAACAACTGACGTCTCTTGAGAATATGGAGCCTGAAAATTTGACTATCCCTAGCTAAGTAACTGGCTTTCATGTGATACATCAATGATTCGGAACACGTTCCCCTGTAGGCTTGACATTTATTGCGTTGCATTCTTACACGTTGCACACGACATTTGTTGTTGGATATGATTTATGTCTCTGATTCAGAATTGCAGGATTGTTCTGTGCTATCCAACATAATACAGTTTTTGGCCTCACCTCATGAGAATTGACTGGCATGTCTGGATAACTTAAATCAACTAGACTATTTTCAATGAAACATTGGTCATGTGAACATACTAAACAGTTGCAATTGGTTATCACACATTTTCTGATATTAATTTGCATTTGATATTACGAATTAATACATGCCGGAATGTATTTTACAGCAATGTGTGTGTGTGTGTGTGTGTGTGTGTGTGTGTGTTTGTATTTTTAACATAGCAGAGTGACGGCTTATTGTGATGTCTAGCACTGACGCAGATAAATAGCATCAAGTCTCACCCAGTCAACAATATCCTTACACCAGTACGACAAGTCATACTACTAACATCTTAACGCTGAACACCTAACAAGACAGCTGCAAATATCATTATTACAATTCTTTGGTATGACTCAGCCGGGGTTCGTACCCACGACCTCTTCCATCCAAGACAGACGCTCTAACCACTAGGCCACCGGAGTGGTCGTTTTACAGTTTACCATACTAGAAAAAACATGAAGCAATAGACAACTGAACGTATCATTGTCATGTAAATGCATTAAGATGTATAATTGTCATTTAAATGCATTAGGATGTATCATTATCATGTAAATGCATTAGCATGTATCATTGTCATGTAAATGCATTAGGACGTATCATTGTCATGTAAATGCATTAGGATGTATCATTGTCATGTAAATGCATTAGGATGTATCATTGTCATGTAATTGCATTAGGACGTATCATTGTAATGTAAATGCATTAGGACGTATCATTGTCATGTAAATGCATTAGGACGTATCATTGTCATGTAAATGCATTAGGATGTATCATTGTCATGTAAATGCATTAATGGACATCGCATTAGGATGTTTGAAAAGTGATGTATCTAAATTAGGGAACTTTAAACGCAACTACGATTAATTAACATAGTAATAAAATATATTTGAACTAATTACACATGGTAACACTGTACGCTATGATATAATTTGATCTGGATCTCGCATGATTTAAGTAAACAGACTAGCAGCCATAATATATGTCTCATGTTGCAGGTGATATATATATATATATATATATATATATATATATATATATATATATATATATATATATATATATATATATATGTATATATATTCTAAAAGCTTTGTTTGTTAAACTGTTTATTCTAAAAATGTTTTAAAATTTTCATTTTGTGCGATCCGAAGAGAAATGTACGTTTCTACATCAGGCAACACTCCAATTGATAAATTGACATACTGTGTTATGAACACAAAACTAGGGTTAATATACTGTGTTTTGTACATAACACACGTTAAAATACTGTGCTGCGTGCATAACTACATAATTAAATTTGTGTTTTCTTCAACCATCAGTAGATTACGTTGCAATGACGGACTCCAGACCGACAAAGCCATACCACCTCACTCATGTGTACACACCAACAAGATAATATCGCTCCTCTTCTGACAATTGTACACTCTTTGATCCCATTATGAATACAAAATCATGTGGACAACGATCCAGAGGCGTAGCTATGATATTTTGCGCCCGGGGACGAACTATAAAATTGGCGCCCCAGCCCCCTCCCCGTTTAATCACATTTTTCTATGACCGATTTATTACCCTTGTTTACTTATTATAATGTGACGTTGTAAGCCTCATTTTGGCGCCCCTGTACCTTGGCGCCCGGGGACATATGTACCCCCCTGCACCCCCCTAGCTACGCCTCTGCAACGATCGATTGCATAACAGGGCCCAGCAATGTGGAACGAATAGCCCACTGAACTTAAACACAAAGACTTAGTGATCCCATTAAACATTGTTTTTGAAACACACCTATTTCGACTGCAAGAACAAACTTAAAGACCCATTAATGTTTCCTATCTTAAATTTGTTAAGGATGTTTTACGTTTTCTAATTTTGGTTCTGTATTAATCAATCATATCATTATATATGCTGTTTATGTTATAGGGGCTTCTAATGTTGTAAAGCGTTTAGAGCTTGTAGAGATAAGGCGTATACAAAGTACCCATTTGTCTTCTTCTTCTTCTTCTTCTATTTTATTTTTTCTTCTTCTTCTTGCTTGACATCTTCCTTCTTTCCTCTTCTTTTTCTTCTTCTTTGTCCTCTTCACCAGCAGCACTAGGGCTAACATACTGTGTTCTGTAAAAATCACTAGGGCTAACATACTGTATTCCATAACAAGCACTAGGGCGAACGTGCTGTGTTCTATAACAATCACTAGTGTTAACATACTGTGTTCCATAACAATCACTAGAGCTAACCTATTGTGTTCCATGTTAATCACTAGGGCTAACATATTGTGTTCCATAACACTCAATAGGGTTAACATATTGTGTTTCGTAACCCTCACTAGGGCTAACATACTGTGTTCCGTAACAATCACTAGGGCTAACGTACTGTGTTCCGTAACAATCACTAGTGCTAACATACTGTGTTCCGTAACAATCACTAGGGCTAACGTTCTGTGTTCCATAACACTCAATAGGGTTAACATATTGTGTTTCGTAACCCTCACTAGGGCTAACATACTGTGTTCCGTAACATCTACTATGGTTACCATACTGTGTTCCGTAATAATCACTAGTGTTAACATACTGCGTTCCGTAACATTCCCTAGGGCTAACATACTGTGTTCCGTAAAAATCACTAGTGTTAACATAATGTGATCGTTAACACTGACTAGGGCTAAGATACCGTGTTCCCTAACACTCACTAGGGCTAGCATACTGTGATCCGTATAACAATCACTAGGGCTAACATACTGTGTTCTGTAACAATCATTAGGGCTAACATATTGTGTTTCGTAACACTCACCAGGGCTAACACACTGTGTTTCGTAACAATCACTATAGCTAACATACTGTGTTCCATAACAATCACTTGGGCTAACGTACTGTATTCCATAACAATCACTAGGGCTAACATACTGTGTTCCATAACAATCACTAGGGTTAACATACTGTGTTCCATTACATCATTAGGGCTAACATAATATGTTCCATAACAATCACTAGGCCTAACATATTGTGTTCTATACCCAACTCTAGAGTCAATATACGATGGCGTGTATCTAACACTAAGGTTATGTCCTGTATACCAAACTGAGAGTTATTATACTATCCTGTCTACCGGCACTAGGGTTAATAGAATTGTATCTGTACCTAACAGTTAATATACTACGATATGAATCCAAAACTAAGAGTTAATATACTACGATATGTATCCAAAACTAAGAGTTAATATACTACGATATGTATTTAAAACTAAGAGTTAATATACTACGATATGTATCCAAAACTAAGAGTTAATATACTACGATATGTATCCAAAACTAAGAGTTAATATACTACGATATGTATCCAAAACTAAGAGTTAATATACTACGATATGTATCCAAAACTAAGAGTTAATATACTACGATATGTATCCAAAACTAACAGTTAATATACTACGATATGTATCCAAAACTAACAGTTAATATACTACGATATGTATCCAAAACTAACAGTTAATATACTACAATATGTATCCAAAACTAACAGTTAATATACTACGATATGTATCCAAAACTAAGAGTTAATATACTACGATATGTATCCAAAACTAAGAGTTAATATACTACGATATGTATCCAAAACTAAGAGTTAATATACTACGATATGTATCCAAAACTAAGAGTTAATATACTACGATATGTATCCAAAACTAAGTTAATATACTACGATATGTATCCAAAACTAAGAGTTAATATACTACGATATGTATCCAAAACTAAGTTAATATACTACGATATGTATCCAAAACTAAGAGTTAATATACTACGATATGTATCCAAAACTAAGAGTTAATATGAGAAAATTGACCACACATCTTGAAAATGTTTGGACACGATTGTTGCTGAATGAGACTCAACAAGGCAAAACAAGAAAAAAAAAAACAAATATACAAGCATATACTGTCAACATTGATCTTAATAGTGACAAACATAAGACATTACAGTTATTTAAATACAAGACCTCCAAGCAGTATTTTAAACTTAAGTTTAAAGTCACCTTATACACAGGTCCGTTTGCTTGGTATTAACATCAATCGAGGCGATCGCCATCGAACGTTATGGCAATACAAATGCACATTCCCAAACCGAACTGAATGACGCTTGAGTTGTACGTGCTCAATCCACTTAGGAACAAACTATTAAGATTAAGTCAAGTTTACGGGTATTCGTAACACACACACACACACACACACACACACACACACACACACACACACACACACACACACACGGCATGCATGATTACAATATGGTGTACTATAATAATTATATGTAGACAATATGGTGCTAAGATTATTTGCTTTATGACTGGTTCTTTAAATCTCTTTTTTTTAATATGAAAAGTTACATATACACGTGAAACTGCCCCGCATACAGGCCGCTTTCGTTTCGTAGGCATAGGAGGTGCATCACGTCTGCATCGCGTTACCATTACAGTGCACGAGTTTTATATGGAGACACTTCATCAGGATTCTTAAAGGAAGTAATAATATGATCGCAAGTACCTCACAAATTATCATTTGAAAAATAAAATGGACCATAAAGAAGCAGATTAAGACATGAATGAGTGAATACACGTGAAATATACACTTAACGAGATAATTTTGTACACGTGATGTATACAATCAACTGTTGGACTATTTCTAGCATGTTATTTTGGTTTAAAATCCATATCCTGAAAGTTATAAGTAGAACGATTTTGTTTTGTATTGAAACAACTGTCAAAGATGAAACAATTAAAGTTAAATAATGTTAAGTCGACTAAAGTAAAATCTTTGTCTCTATGAATGCATCAACAATGTTTTAGAACATAGCATATATTAGTTTTTCGGTTCATGATAGTACCAAACTAGCACTCATAATTGGTCAATACCAGGATGGGTGTTCTATTTTCTTCAAGTAATCTAGTTCGGTCTTCTTGTCTTGTTCATCGATGGCTTTATTGTCATCAAAAAATCCATGTCTTATTTCAGGCAATTCCTTTACCATCGGCTTAAAAAAAATTACCCCCATCCCCCAAATAAAAATAAAAAATTAATTAAAAAAATAATATTTTGTTTTAAAAATCCCTAACATCGTCACGTTTGGCATTGGGTTATTTCAGAGCGTAAGAATACATCAGGACTGTGAAATATGGAACGGAACCGGGCTATAAGGACGGGTTTGTTTACTGGTATTATGCGGCCAGTTTTGAAGACTGCCCCTCCTGGAAGAGTATTGCATGAGTTGTCGCAGATTTAATAAATTATAGTCTATATTTCTACACATGAACTTGGCTATTGTGATATTCTCTGTGTGACGGTCAGTCGTCTGTCTGTTTGTCAACCTATCTTTTCATAGACTGGTAAACGAAATTCCCCATCCTAGTACCTACGGTAGAATGTGAAAACTATCTTTGAGTGTGATATCCTTTTTTTGTCCTTTCTGCTAATACTCTTCTCATGCTGTGAAAAGTTAAGTACAATTATAATTAAAAGTTAAGTACAATTATAATGAACTTTTTTTTTACCAAATTGCATAATTATAATCACATTTAAAAGAAGCATTGTAAATATAATAGGTTTCTGTGACCTTGGTGATAAACTTTAAGAACGTGATAAAGTGCTAACGCACATTCAGATGTAACTTCGGTATCTGATTCATTAGTTATTTAAGGTTAGCCAATCAGACAGCAAAATATTGTGTTGATTAATATTTGTGTTTGTTTTACATTGGGGCCTTGGCCACGATTTGGTGGATGGGAAGGAGGATCGGGTTAAAGTGACAAAATGCATAGGTATTTGCCAATATAGGACATAAAATCAGCTATCATTTTGTATTTACAGGTATTTAGTGCGTGACCATAATATATTGGTGATTTAACATTTTGAAAGTAAATGAACGTACTTACTTCTTATCGAATATAAGGATTAGATGCTTATTTCAGATAGATGGCGTGAGAGCGTTATGGTTTAGTCGAAATAAGTACAAGTTATGAAAATTTATTTGCAATGTACATCCATTGTAATTAATACGGACCTACTCTTACATGTATATGTCTGTTGTCACCAAGCTAACAATCAAATTTCGATCGGGAAAATTGAGAACAAATTAATTCATGTTAGCATTGGGTTAACTCGCACCAAAAAATGCAATTCCAATGATGAAAGATGATTTATAACTGTTCTACTATCGCACAAGAAACTGACACTCAAATGATACGCTTAATTCTAAACGGTCTTCACTCGCACAGAACACTGACACTCTAATGATCCGCTGCCTTTTAAACGGTCTTCACTCACACAGAAGACGGACACTCAAATTCTACGTTGAATGGTATATGACACTCGCACAGAACACTGACACTCTAATGATACGTAATGTTCTGCAATGGACATGACAGTTGTAAGAATCTGCTGACTTGGCTATTAACGTAAGAGACACGAATAAATGAAATATTACGGTTCACACAGCAGACAAGGATGTATGACAAGGATGTAAGACAAGGATGTATGACAAGGATGTATGACAAGGATGTATGAATTTGTACTGTTCATCATAAAGACATGATTATGTGAACATGCATCGTTTATTAACATATATAAAGCTACGATATCACGCCTTTCCTATGAAAAAAGTGGTCATCCTACTAAACTGAAAGTTCATACCCACAGCAATGATCGCTAGAACCTAACTTTTCGCAAATATAGGCCGGAGGATGATACACCGTCTCAGACGCTAAGCAGGGCCATGCAAGATTTCATACCAACAACACCGCTGGATTTAGTTAAAATTGTGAGATCAAGAAATCAGCTATTAACAGACACAACGGAACCGGTTAATGAATGAGACTAAAACTTCAATCGATGTCCTACCAAGCGTTATCATAGTCATCCAAATTCGTCCTCTTCTTTGGCTCGACGGCGCATGCTCAGTTATCCTGCTCCCTAGCTATTAACATAGGGCTATGACACTCTTCTAATAAAAAAACTTAAAACCCTGCACTGACTTCTGACCTGCCTCCATTCAGATCAAGGCCCTATAAATAAAAGTAATACAAAAATAAATTAAAAAAATTAAAATATACCTCACTCATGCATAACAAAAAAAAATTAAAATATACCTCACTCATGCATAACAAAAATACCTCACTTAATACTAATACAGACTTTACCTTTTGGACTTTTTTTCTAACAAAAAGCTACACTTGGAAAATGACAACGTAGCAAAAAGATTTGACTCAAAGCTGTACAAAACAAAAACACATGGGAATAGTTATAGGGGTCACTCTAGCGTGAAGGGAAAATCCAGTCAAAAAGTGCTTGGGCACATCTAGTGTCAAGGGGAATTTAACATGGTGGGCCTATCTAGCGTCAAGGGGAATTTAACATGGGAACTATTTGGGCCTATCTAGCGTCAAGGGGAATTGAACATGGGAACTATTTGGGCCTATCTAGCGTCAAGGGAAATTGAACATGGAAATATGATTTGTATTTGTATAAGGGACTGTCTAATGGCAAGGGGGAAAATGAAGGCAAAGAAAGCTAATATCTTTTCGAGGCCTATGAGTGGCCCTGAAAAGGGCCTTTGGATACTTCTTCTTTTATTTTCTGCTGTTCCACCACCTTTTGATTTTACCAATGATTCCCGTTTTCTTTTTCTTTTCGTCCTCGGGAATCCAGTCAGGAAGTCCCATAGCTCTAAACTTCTCTTGTATCTTGATCCAATTGTTATTTAATCTTTCAAAGTCCTCTTTCTTATTTGGTTTTCATTGTCCTTTCTCTCCTTTCTCTCCTTACTCCAGTTATCTTTTATCTTCTTCACTTATTCTAATAGCTCCTTTCTCATCAGTTCTTCAGCTTTCTTGAGCGGGTCCAAACCATTTTGGACATGAGGGTACTCTGTCAAGATATTTTCCAAAAAGCACTTGACGTTTTCGACAATATCACTTGCTTCAGTGTCCCCGCTCTAACATAGGGTGGGTTAATGCAGCCTCGTAACTTTTTGGCTTCTTCTTCTAGCATTCCTTCTAAGAGCTCCCTGGCTATTTTCAGTCTTTTCGCAAAGTCCAGACTGTTCGTAAACTTCCATTTATGATGTAGTTTTTCCACTTCATATTCCCCGTCTAATATCCAGAAATAGCTGTGTCTTAAATTGTTGAATAAACATGATGCTTTCGGCATCTTCTATGGTTATTCCGTGGAATGGTTAAAATGTCAGCCACTTATATATATATATATATTTTTTTATTTATTTATTTAATATGAATTAAGGTCGCATGCGCAACTATGTGCTTTCGCGACCAGTTAATGCCCGAGGGTCGGGCTATTTGATTAGTCAGGACCAAAGGTAACTTTGACTACACTAGGCTGTGTTGTCGCAGTCTCCCCGGCACCCGCGTTAAATGGCAGTCTCGCCTTAGAGTAAAATGTCGGGTCACGGCAAAGCAGGAAGGCAGAACAAATACCAATGTTGTGTAAGCCACCTGTGCAATTATATCAAATCCATATAGTCATAGAATTTTTCAACTTTCCTAACAATAAATATTTCTAGTACATAGTGTACATGTTGTAGGTCCTTAACAAATTTAATTGCTAAAATGTCTTAGCGACATAAATAAGTGTAGTCACTGTTAGGTATTTTAGCTTGTTAATTTTGAGCGGTGGTCAAAATTGATCAAGTTAGATTTCGAGAAAGAGATTGTTTGAAAAGGGTTCTCGTACCAAATTAGAACCCTAGGGAGAAAAATAAAATAAAATAAAATAAAATTTAAAAAATTAAAACAAATTAAAAATTAAAAATATTTAAAAATATATATATATATATATATAAATAAATTTAAAAAAAAGAAAAGTAAAAAAAAAAAAAAATTAAAAATTCAAAAAAAAAATTAGAGTTTGGTGTTATTTCATTTCTTCCTTCTTTTTCTCTTCCTTTCCCTTTTTTCTTTCCCACTTTCTTCCTACTACCTTCTTCCCTCTTTCTTTCTTTTTCCTTCTTCCATCCTTCTTTTTCTTTTTCCTATGGCTCAAATTTTTTTTTTTAATATGAATTAAGGTCGCATGCGCAACTATGTGCTTTCGCGACCAGTTAATGCCCGAGGGTCGGGCTATTTGATTGGTCGGGACCAAAGGTAACTTTAACTATGGCTCAAATTTTTTTTTTTTAATATGAATTAAGGTCGCATGCGCAACTATGTGCTTTCGCGACCAGTTAATGCCCGAGGGTCGGGCTATATATATATATATATATATATATAGCACAAGCGCGGACGTGATGGAAAACACCCCCTACGATCCAAAAACTTACATTATCCCTATCATTACCATAACAGTCGGACGTGAAGGAAAACACCCTTAAACTCACTTTTCATATTATATACTATTCACAAAACATTATTTACTATCCAAAATCACATCATTTACTAACCACACACGGGAAGCAGCCAAAACAAACCATATCATTTACTATCCAAAATCACACCATTTACTAACCACACACACACACACACACACACACACACGGGAAGCAGCCAAAACAAACCATATCATTTACCATCCAAAATCACATCATTTACTAACCACACACACACACACACACACACACACACACACACACACTATTATATCAGTAAAGAGTAAGTGTTTATAATCACACTACTCCTCTCTCATACCCATTGGCATTTTGAACAGTCTCTTTTCTATGTATTTGGTCAGCCCTGAGAAGGGCTGTTTTTTAAACTTCAAAATGCACCTGGCTAATGCTGGCATCGCCCAGGTCTAGCCCCGCACACACATCTCCTACTCCAATCGTTCTCCCAATTCACTCTTGTGATTGGGAGCGCAGAGGGAGAATGAGTGGCTTCACTATCCCAATCTTCCGTTTGAGGGATAGTGAAAGTCTCTTCATGTCTTCCTCTATTCCGTAACCGTGGATGAGGCTGTGGTTGTTGCGGCTGAGACTGTGGTTGTTGCGCCCAATTCACTCTTGTGATTGGTTGTGAAGAGGAAGCTGTCTGTGCTTGACGAGCTGATTCTGGTGGTGATGGCGTCCTCACCTCAGGTTTCACCCGACAGGCTTTAACCATCATGCAGTGAGGCAAGATCGGTCTTCTCTTCTCCTCCTCTTCTTTCGTTTTTCTTTCCTCCTCTTCTTTTTCAATCCTGGCCTGTTCTGCTATGGCCTCCATTGCCAGCTCGTCCAGGAGACGTCTAGAATTCTTCAGGTGCATTTGAAGCTCTCTCAATTTTTATACTCTACTCATCTTCTTTGGCTCGAAACGTCAACGATAGGTAGCCAGACTTTTTTTAAAATATGAATTAAGGTCGCATGCGCAACTATGTGCTTTCGCGACCAGTTAATGCCCGAGGGTCGGGCTATTTGATTGGTCGGGACCAAAGGTAACTTTGACTACACTAGGCTGTGTTGTCGCAGTCTCCCCGGCACCCGCGTTAAATGGCAGTCTCGCCTTAGAGTAAAATGTCGGGTCACGGCAAAGCAGGAAGGCAGAACAAATACCAATATTGTGTAAGCCACCTGTGCAATTATATCAAATCCATATAGTCATAGAATTTTTCATCTTTCCTATCAATAAATATTTCTAGTAAATGTTGTAGGTCCTTAACAAATTTAATTGCTAAAATGTCTTAGCGACATAAATAAGTGTAGTCACTGTTAGGTATTTTAGCTTGTTAATTTTGAGCGGTGGTCAAAATTGATCAAGTTAGATTTCGAGAAAGAGATTGTTCGAAAAGGGTTCTCGTACCAAATTAGAACCCTGGGGAAAAAAATAAAATAAAATAAAATAAAAATAAAAAAATTAAAACAAATTAAAAAATAAAAATATTTAAAAAATATACATATGAAAATAAATTTAAAAAAAAAATTAAAAATTAAAAAAAAATAATTAAAAAAAAAGAGAGATTAGAGTTTGGTGTTATTTCATTTCTTCCTTCTTCTTTTTCTCTTCTTTTCCGTTTTCTCTTTCCCACTTTCTTCCTACTCCCTTCTTCCCTCTTTCTTTCCTTTTCCTTCTTCCATCCTTCTTTTCCCTTTCCTTTTACTTTTTCTTGTCGGTTTGTTGGTGTTATGTTTCCTTGAGCTATCACTATTTGATCTCGGTGTTCTCATCACACTTATCTTGCCACTTGCCGGTTGACTGGTTTTACTGTACCTACATTGTGCCACTACTTAGTGTAATGTTCTCTTTTTTTCACCCTTCTCCTTCTTCCCTTTCTCCCGTTTCTTCCTTTTTTCCTCGCATTACAATGTTTATATTATCTCCCCTTTCCCTTCCTTTCCCCTTTTCTATTCTATTTTATATATTTATTTTAGGGTAATGTTAAGTTGTTCTGCTTTTTTAAGCTAGCGGTATTACTATCCGCTCTGGCCCCTTTAACCGATATGGCCTCGTTAATTATTTATTTATTTGGTAGTTATAATATTTTTTTTTGTCCGTTTATTTAAGGCATTGTTACGTGGATCTGTTTTATGAGCTAGCGATGTTATTATCTGCTCTGGCCCCTTGATTGATAAATAATAACTCTATGGCTATGTTTATGTTTATTTACTTATTTGATGGTTTTGATATTTATATTTTGTGTTTTATGTCTATTGATTTATTGATTTTAGGTAATTAAGTATATTTATATAGGTAGCATTTACGTTTTTGTTATACCTTTTATCTAGAATTTGGGGGAATGATGTAACTGAGTCAAGTTTTCTTTGTTGTGGTTGGAAGACGGTACGTTGTCGATGGTATTTGTGACATATGTTGAATACATGTTCCAATGTTTCAGTTTCTGGACAGTGTGGACATTTATCCGGCGTGGGTCCTGTACTTATATGTTTCATAAAGCTGCCATTTAGTAGTGTTTTACCTGTTCTGATTCTGTTGATTATTTTAATATCAATGGCTGCAAGGCTTTTTGGTAAACGTTGGGTTCTAGTGACCTCTTTTTGTAGTTGGTATAGATGTCTACCCTTTGTGGAGTTTTCCCATTGTTGTGGCCATTTATTATTAATTCTGTCCCTGACTTGACTATATAGTTCCTGAGTGTTGTACTGTACGGGTTCAATTTGGTCTTTCATCAGACTGCTTTTTGCTGCTTTGTCTGCTTTTTCATTTCCAGGCAAATTGATGTGAGATGGCACCCACAAGAAGTGTATGGTTTGGTGTGATTTATCTGCTTCCCTGATGGTCAGCATAGTGTCCTCCAGAATATTTTGTCTACTTTTGGAATTACCTGTCTCAATACTTTCAAGTACACTGAGTCTGTTATGATTACGTACTGTTTTTGATTTTTTGTTACTATCCATTTTAGGGCTCGGTTGATGGCCCAGAATTCCGCGGTATATATGGAACAGTCATCCGGTAGTCTTGTCGTAAATGTGATCTGATGTTCTGGGATCACTACCGCTGCAGCCGTTCTATGTAGTTCTTTAGATTTTGAGCCGTCAGTATAGATTTTTACATATCCATCATAGTTGTTGTTGATGAGGCTTTGTACTTGTGTTAATGTGATATTGGGGTTGTCGCGCTTATGTACCAGTTGGAGTGCTGTTAGGTTGATGTTAGGTTGGTTATTTCTCCAAGGTGTGGGGTCCTTGATAAGTAGTTGTTCTGCTTGGAGTTCTATTTGATTGAGTTCTTTGCAGAGTGTGTGTATTTTGTTAGCTGTTGGAGGATGTGGTACCAGTCTTGAGCTAAAGGTGGTTTGACATTTACTTATTATGTTTCTGGTGGGATTAATCTCCTTATGTATTGAGATTCTACAGGCGTATCTAAGTATGTGTTCTTCTCTTCTCAGTTGTAATGGTGGTTCACATGCGAGGATTTGTAGTTCTTCCAGGGAGGTGTTCGGTAATGCACCAGTGCAAAGTCTACGTGCTCTATATTGGATGCTGTCTAGTTGTCAAAGTGTTTCCTTGTTGGCTGAGGAATAGATCTGGGAGCCATAGTCTATCTTACTTCGAATTAAAGATTTGTAGATCATTAGCATAGTTTGCTGATCAGCTCCCCATGTAGTACCTTTGATGTTTTAAGTATGTTTAGATCTTTTTGACATTTTTGAATAGTTTGTTGTATGTGTGGTTTCCAATTGATTGTTTCATTTAGTAGCATTCCCAGGAAGTGGGTCTCCTTTTGGAATTGGATGGGCTGATTCTGCATATATAGTTTAGGGTATTTAGGTTGTTTATTAGTTGGGGAGAAGAGCATGGCAACTGTTTTTATTTGGGATATTTTGAAACCCCAGTTGTTGGCCCATGTGCCCCGATGATGTCTAGTCCTTTCTGAATTTGAGTGATGTTCTTTTGACTATTCGGGTTTCCTGCTTTCCAGATACTACTGTCATCGGCAAATTGTGACAGATCATCTGGGCAATTTTTGAGATAGTTGGTTAGATTGTTGACCATTAGATTGAATAGGGTTGGGCTAATCACACGTCCTTGGGGGGGTTCCATTATCCAGTGTATATGTTTGGGACAAGGCCTCTCTTACTCTAGTTTTAAAGGTTCTTCCCGTAAGGAAGTTTGCTATCCAGCGGTGCATTCTTCCTGTTATGCCAAATTGGTTGAGTTGAGATATGATGCCATTGGTCCAGACTAGGTCGAAGGCTTTCTCTAGGTCTAGAAATATTGCTATTAGGTGTCTATCTCTTTTCCTTTTGGCATTAAATGCTAATTTGATGTTGGCTTCCAGACGGATTAATCGATCAAGTGTAGATCGTTTATTCCTAAATCCACTTTGGGTTTCAGCCAGTAGTTGATTTTGTTCTAGGTGGTGTTTTAATCTATTGTTGACCATTGTAATAGCCAGACTGACTGACTGACTAGTTGGTGTTTTAAAGTTGCCACCGTTCACTAGGGACATTTGGGCAACTTTTATATCCAGCATATCGCTGGACATTTATTTACCCTTTTATGTGCACATTAGTACACTTATCAATTTGGGCGTTATACCGAATTACTAAAAAGTAACTATCGGTATAAATGGAAGCCCTGGGGTAGGTAGGCAAGACCCATCCACACCTACCCCTATCAACTTCATCGGCAGGTCAGCAGGAAGAGGCAAAGGCGGAAAGGATCCCGGAAATTAATTCATCGTCGTCCCACACGCAGAGGCAGCGCCGCACATACACCCGGACCCCAACAAAGAAACACGAGGCGCCACACCCTAGGTTAATAATTGCAACCCCATAGGACATGTGCCAAAGTGGAAGTGCTATACTATGTTGTGATGTGAATTGTTTTAATGTTATTTATTGTATTTCATTATTATTGCAACATTGTGTTGCGGGGGCCTGATAGTCCTGGATTAAGACTACCTTATATTTTCTAGTAAGGTCATATATGTAAGTGAGTGTATGTGTTGTCCATGAGGTTGCAGTCCCTTTGATTTATTTCAAATTTAATCCAGTTATACTAGTGGATGCCCTACACCAATCATGTGTAAGCCACCTGTGCAATTGTGTCAAGATATATAAGTTACGGAATTTCCTAACACTTATCACTATGCCCCTAAGTAAGTACAAAGTGTACTGTACAAGTCACCACCATCCTACTGGCCGGCGAAAATCCCTTCTCGAAGAGGGAAATTCACCCTAAGAAAAAACAAAATACCTACACTAGGGTGTCAGAGTGACTATGTAAGTTTGTTCAGGTTAGGTTGTTTTAAGTTATAAATTTGGTTGGGTGTGATCCGAAATGGTCATTTTTGAGATTTGATGTTTGGTTAGTCAAATGGAATTCTCTTACCAATCGATATTGCGAGAATTCAATATCTAAGAACATGTAACAGAGAAACCGACAGGGTCATACAGACAAACAGACATAGAGATTTAGAAAAAGAGGTGGGGAAAATGGGTCAACACCAGCTTCCCAGAGGGACTGATTGGATTAGGCACAGAGATGTACCAGTCTGTACACATGTGCGTACACCAATCCAGGCGATTCCTATATAGAAAAGAGCCTGTGTCCCCACCGTTCCACTAATCTTCCCCTATTCCCAAGAGGTACAAAGGGTGGGAAATAGATACAGTACAGCACAATCACAACAATGAACATTAAATAGCCCTAAGAAGGGCTGTTACATTAAATAGCCCTAAGAAGGGCTGTTCTGTAGTCTGGTCCTCCACGTTTCCCTCGATGTCAGTGATAGCATCAATGGCTCCATTTATTATCCTTTGAATATTGTCTATGCAATTCTCACTTTCATTGAAGTCCAGTTCAAGGTTGTTATCGAATAATTTTGAATATTAAGTGCCATTAGCTTTTATTCTGACAGGAAAGCTTGGAAAAAGAGGGTTGTATTAATATAGAGGTTTTCCCAGACTACACTTATTTATCATATGATGCTCCTAGTCGATTAATTTAGTTTGAAGTTTCAGTATATGCTATATAGCGGTAATCTCTGTCAGAACCATGATCATGAGTGAGTGTAAACTCGCAGTTGCGTAGACGTTCAGTATGAACGCAATATCTACACCCACCCATAGCACAGCTCCAACAGAGTCACAGGCTAGTCTGAAACTTAATTATTAATGAACTAGTTATTACTAAAATTATTTAAATCTTTATAATGTTATTAATAATTGAATTATTATGAAGGTAAAAAGGTGTGAAACTCTGTGGATTGATAATTATGGGTCAACATTGGCTCGCAAAGTGCGTTTGATCATGTAGACCAAATACAAAGGCCCCCCCCTCTCACCAACCCCTCAGAGTCTCAGTCCGATCCAGTAATCTATCTTATGTTTTACTTTATTATCCATATGCACTCCTAACCGATTAATTTAATTTGAAGTTTCAGTATATGCTATATAGCGGTAATCTCTGTCCGAACCATGATCATGAGTGAGTGTAAACTCGCAGTTGCGTAGACGTTCAGTATAAACGCAATATCTACACCCACCCATATCACAACTCCAACAGAGTCACAAGCTAGTCTGAAACTTAATTATTAATGAACTAATTATTATTACTAAAATTATTTTAATATTTATAATGTTAATAATAATTGAATTATTATGAGGGTAAAAAGGTGTGAAACTCTGTGGATTGATAATTATGGGTCAACATTGGCTCGCAAAGTGCGTTTGATCATGTAGACCAAATACCAAGGCCCCCCCCCCTCTCACCAACCCCTCAGAGTCTCAGTCCGATCCAGTAATCTATCTTATGTTTTACTTTATTATCTATTTTGGGGAATTTATTTGATATATAGTATCCTATGATAATATTATATTTTGTCAATTAAGTTTGAATTAATAAGAAAATCAATTATGTTTTTTGCAGTTAATTGTATATTAGATTGTGTTAGATTAAGTATATTTGGATATATATTTGTTGATTTTCCTAATTTTTGTTTATTTTTAAGTGTATTTCTATGTATAATATTGTTTGTGCATTTGTTGAATATGATCTAAATCTTCTGGTTGCTTGCATTTAAAGCAGTTTATGTTAGGGGGAAATGGTCCTATATATTTACCAAAGCTGTTAGCAAGCTTTGTTTTTCCTATCATTATCCTATTCATTTTAATTTGTTCCCTCCTTGTATTGCCTAATATTATTGCTGTTCTTTTAACAGTTTTTATGATATTATGTAATACTCTCCCTTTATTGGATAAGCTTCAGGTATTTTGCCAGATGTTATTTATCATGTCATGTATTAATCTATATATTTCAGTATGACTATACTGTAATGGGTCATAATGCAGTTCATTTAGTTTGTTATTAGCTAATTGATCAGCTACTTCATTTCCCTTTACATCTATGTGTGAAGGTACCCATAGAAAGTCTACTATAATATTTTGTGTTTTGAGTTTAGTTATTTGATATTGTAATTGATAAAGGAAGTTTTTCCTACTATTAGAGTTATTATTATTAATAGTTTTTAGGACGCTAAGCGAGTCACTGACAATTAGAGTTTTTGATGGTTTATTTTGTTGTATCCATATCAGGGCTTGTAGTATAGCCCAGAATTCAACACTATATATGGAACAATAGTCTGGTAAGCGTTTTCCCTCTTTTATTTGAAGATTAGGTATGACCCATGCTGCTGCTGTTCGTGCAGGATCGATTTTTTTTAGAACCATCCGTATAAATTTTTAAATGGTTTTTGTATTTATTATTTATTTTTTCGTTTACAAGCATTTTCAAATAATGTGGGTCCTGTATTTTATTACATTGATTTAGTAAGGAGAGATCTACGTGTATATAATTCAATCTCCAGGGAATTATAATTGGAGGTTTAATTTTTTGTACTTGAAATATATCCACAGGGAGTTTGGTTTTTATATTATTTATTTGTTTACCAAATGAGTTAGAATATTTACCTCGTTTTATTAGTGGTTTATTGCATTTTTTAATAACCTGTAATGTGGGGTGTGTTTCCTTATGTGTTGACAAACGAGCGACATATCTCAACATGACCTCTTGTCTTCTCAAATGAAGTGGAAGTTCACCTGCCAGGACCTGTAACTCCTCTGTCGATGTAGATGGCAATGCCCCAGTTGCTATAAGGAGGGCTTTTCGTTGTACTTGTGTAATTTTATTGAGTAGTGTTGATGATGCCGTGGCATAAATCTGACACCCATACTCAATTTTAGATCGAATAAGTGATCTATATAAAGTAATTATTGTTTTTTGACAGGCACCCCAATGTGTACCTTGGATACTTTTAATTAGATTAAGGTCTAAATTACACCTTTTAATTAGGTCTGTAATATGATATGACCATTTCATATGTTGGTCAAAGTGCATTCCTAAAAATTTAACTACCTTTACAAATTTTATGTCTTGATTTTGAAGTGTGAGTTTTGGGTAAAATATATTATTTTTAAATGGGGTAAATAGGACTGCTACCGTTTTTTGATGTGAAAATTTAAATCCCCATTTATCAGCCCAGTTACCTATATTATCTAAACTATTTTGTATTTCAGCAATATGTTTTTTGTTGGATGGATTGCCCGCTCTCCAGAGGGCGCTATCATCAGCAAATTGTGATAGCCCAACTTGTGGAGTGGCTAAATTTTGATCTAAATCATTTATCATAATGTTAAATAAAGTAGGGCTGAGTACACTCCCTTGAGGGGTACCATTTTCTAAAGTGTACTTTTCAGAACAAGTTGTTCCTATCCTTGTAATAATTTTACGGTCAATTAGAAAGTCATTTAAAAAAGTTAAATATATTACCTGTTATACCATATTGGTATAGTTTAGTTAATAGTCCCTTAGTCCAGACAAGATCAAATGCTTTTTCCATATCTAAAAAGACAGCAATAAGGTTTCTGTTACTACGTTGATTATTATTGAAAGCAAGTTTTATGGCAGATTCTAATTTAATTAATTGATCTATAGTAGATCTATTATTACGAAATCCATAGACTTTTTGTTTTAATATGAATTAAGGTCGCATGCGCAACTATGTGCTTTCGCGACCAGTTAATGCCCGAGAGTCGGGCTATTTGATTAGTCGGGACCAAAGGTAACTTTGACTACACTAGGCTGTGTTGTCGCAGTCTCCCGGCACCCGCGTTAAATGGCAGTCTCGCCTTAGAGTAAAATGTCGGGTCACGGCAAAGCAGGAAGGCAGAACAAATACCAATATTGTGTAAGCCACCTGTGCAATTATATCAAATCCATATAGTCATAGAATTTTTCATCTTTCCTATCAATAAATATTTCTAGTAAATGTTGTAGGTCCTTAACAAATTTAATTGCTAAAATGTCTTAGCGACATAAATAAGTGTAGTCACTGTTAGGTATTTTAGCTTGTTAATTTTGAGCGGTGGTCAAAATTGATCAAGTTAGATTTCGAGAAAGAGATTGTTCGAAAAGGGTTCTCGTACCAAATTAGAACCCTGGGGAAAAAAAAATAAAATTAAAAAAAAATAATAATAAAAAAGAGAGATTAGAGTTTGGTGTTATTTCATTTCTTCCTTCTTCTTTTTCTCTTCTTTTCCGTTTTCTCTTTCCCACTTTCTTCCTACTCCCTTCTTCCCTCTTTCTTTCTTTTTCCTTCTTCCATCCTTCTTTTCCCTTTCCTTTTACTTTTTCTTGTCGGTTTGTTGGTGTTATATTTCCTTGAGCTATCACTATTTGATCTCGGTGTTCTCATCACACTTATCTTGCCACTTGCCGGTTGACTGGTTTTACTGTACCTACATTGTGCCACTACTTAGTGTAATGTTCTCTTTTTTTCACCCTTCTCCTTCTTCCCTTTCTCTCGTTTCTTCCTTTTTTTCCTCGCATTACAATGTTTATATTATCTCCCCTTTCCCTTCCTTTCCCCTTTTCTATTTTATTTTATATATTTATTTTAGGGTAATGTTAAGTTGTTCTGCTTTTTTAAGCTAGCGGTATTACTATCCGCTCTGGCCCCTTTAACCGATATGGCCTCGTTAATTATTTATCTATTTGGTAGTTATAATATTTTTTTTTGTCCGTTTATTTAAGACATTGTTACGTGGATCTGTTTTTTGAGCTAGCGATGTTATTATCTGCTCTGGCCCCTTGATTGATAAATATTAACTCTCTGGCTATGTTTATGTTTATTTACTTATTTGATGGTTTTGATATTTATATTTTGTGTTTTATGTCTATTGATTTTAGGTAATTAAGTATATTTATATAGGTAGCATTTACGTTTTTGTTATACCTTTTATCTAGAATTTGGGGGAATGATGTAACTGAGTCAAGTTTTCTTTGTTGTAGTTGGAAGACGGTACGTTGTCGATGGTATTTGTGACATATGTTGAATACATGTTCCAATGTTTCAGTTTCTGGACAGTGTGGACATTTATCCGGCGTGGGTCCTGTACTTATATGTTTCATAAAGCTGCCATTTAGTAGTGTTTTACCTGTTCTGATTCTGTTGATTATTTTAATATCAATGGCTGCAAGGCTTTTTGGTAAACGTTGGGTTCTAGTGACCTCTTTTTGTAGTTGGTATAGATGTCTACCCTTTGTGGAGTTTTCCCATTGTTGTGGCCATTTATTATTAATTCTGTCCCTGACTTGACTATATAGTTCCTGAGTGTTGTACTGTACGGGTTCAATTTGGTCTTTCATCAGACTGCTTTTTGCTGCTTTGTCTGCTTTTTTATTTCCAGCCAAATTGATGTGAGATGGCACCCACAAGAAGTGTATGGTTTGGTGTGATTTATCTGCTTCCCTGATGGTCAGCATAGTGTCCTCTAGAAGATTTTGTCTACTTTTGGAATTACCTGTCTCAATAATTTCAAGCACACTAAGTGAGTCTGTTATGATTACGTACTGTTTTTGATTTTTTGTTACTAACCATTTTAGGGCTCGGTTGATGGCCCAGAATTCCGCGGTATATATGGAACAGTCATCCGGTAGTCTTGTCGTAAATGTGATCTGATGTTCTGGGATCACTACCGCTGCAGCCGTTCTATGTAGTTCTTTAGATTTTGAGCCGTCAGTATAGATTTTTACATATCCATCATAGTTGTTGTTGATGAGGCTTTGTACCTGTGTTAATGTGATATTGGGGTTGTCGCGCTTATGTACCAGTTGGAGTGCTGTTAGGTTGATGTTAGGTTGGTTATTTCTCCAAGGTGTGGGGTCCTTGATAAGTAGTTGTTCTGCTTGGAGTTCTATTTGATTGAGTTCTTTGCAGAGTGTGTGTATTTTGTTAGCTGCTGGAGGATGTGGTACCAGTCTTGAGCTAAAGGTGGTTTGACATTTACTTATTATGTTTCTGGTGGGATTAATCTCCTTATGTATTGAGATTCTACAGGCGTATCTAAGTATGTGTTCTTCTCTTCTCAGTTGTAATGGTGGTTCACATGCGAGGATTTGTAGTTCTTCCAGGGAGGTGTTCGGTAATGCACCAGTGCAAAGTCTACGTGCTCTATATTGGATGCTGTCTAATTGTCTAAGTGTTTCCTTGTTGGCTGAGGAATAGATCTGGGAGCCATAGTCTATCTTACTTCGAATTAAAGATTTGTAGATCATTAGCATAGTTTGCTGATCAGCTCCCCATGTAGTACCTTTGATGTTTTAAGTATGTTTAGATCTTTTTGACATTTTTGAATAGTTTGTTGTATGTGTGATTTCCAATTGATTGTTTCATTTAGTAGCATTCCCAGGAAGTGGGTCTCCTTTTGGAATTGGATGGGCTGATTCTGCATATATAGTTTAGGGTATTTAGGTTGTTTATTAGTTGGGGAGAAGAGCATGGCAACTGTTTTTATTTGGGATATTTTGAAACCCCAGTTGTTGGCCCATGTGCCGATGATGTCTAGTCCTTTCTGAATTTGAGTGATGTTCTTTTGACTATTCGGGTTTCCTGCTTTCCAGATACTACTGTCATCGGCAAATTGTGACAGATCAACTGGGCAATTTTTGAGATAGTTGGTTAGATTGTTGACCATTAGATTGAATAGGGTTGGGCTAATCACACGTCCTTGGGGGGTTCCATTATCCAGTGTATATGTTTGGGACAAGGCCTCTCTTACTCTAGTTTTAAAGGTTCTTCCCGTAAATAAGTTTGCTATCCAGCGGTGCATTCTTCCTGTTATGCCAAATTGGTTGAGTTGAGATATGATGCCATTGGTCCAGACTAGGTCGAAGGCTTTCTCTAGGTCTAGAAATATTGCTATTAGGTGTCTATCTCTTTTCCTTTTGGCATTAAATGCTAATTTGATGTTGGCTTCCAGACGGATTAATTGATCAAGTGTAGATCGTTTATTCCTAAATCCACTTTGGGTTTCAGCCAGTAGTTGATTTTGTTCTAGGTGGTGTTTTAATCTTTTGTTGACCATTGTAATAGCCAGACTGACTGACTGACTAGTTGGTGTTTTAAAGTTGCCACCGTTCACTAGGGACATTTGGGCAACTTTTATATCCAGCATATCGCTGGACATTTATTTACCCTTTTTATGTGCACAGTAGTACACTTATCAATTTGGGCGTTATACCGAATTACTAAAAAGTAACTATCGGTATAAATGGAAGCCCTGGGGTAGGTAGGCAAGACCCATCCACACCTACCCCTATCAACTTCATCGGCAGGTCAGCAGGAAGAGGCAAAGGCGGAAAGGATCCCGGAAATTAATTCATCGTCGTCCCACACGCAGAGGCAGCGCCGCACATACACCCGGACCCCAACAAAGAAACACGAGGCGCAACACCCTAGGTTAATAATTGCAACCCCATAGGACATGTGCCAAAGTGGAAGTGCTATACTATGTTGTGATGTGAATTGTTTTAATTTTATTTATTGTATTTCATTATTATTGCAACATTGTGTTGCGGGGGCCTGATAGTCCTGGATTAAGACTACCTTATATTTTCTAGTAAGGTCATATATGTAAGTGAGTGTATGTGTTGTCCATGAGATTGCAGTCCCTTTGATTTATTTCAAATTTAATCCAGTTATACTAGTGGATGCCCTACACCAATCATGTGCAAGCCACCTGTGCAATTGTGTCAAGATATATAAGTTACGGAATTTCCTAACACTTATCACTATGCCCCTAAGTAAGTACAAAGTGTACTGTACAAGTCACCACCATCCTACTGGCCGGCGAAAATCCCTTCTCGAAGAGGGAAATTCACCCTAAGAAAAAACAAAATACCTACACTAGGGTGTCAGAGTGACTATGTAAGTTTGTTCAGGTTAGGTTGTTTTAAGTTATAAATTTGGTTGGGTGTGATCCGAAATGGTCATATTTGAGATTTGATGTTTGGTTAGTCAAATGGAATTCTCTTACCAATCGATATTGCGAGAATTCAATATCTAAGAACATGTAACAGAGAAACCGACAGGGTCATACAGACAAACAGACATAGAGATTTAGAAAAAGAGGTGGGGGGGGAATGGGTCAACACCAGCTTCCCAGAGGGACTGATTGGATTAGGCACAGAGATGTACCAGTCTGTACACATGTGCGTACACCAATCCAGGCGATTCCTATATAGAAAAGAGCCTGTGTCCCCACCGTTCCACTAATCTTCCCCTATTCCCAAGAGGTACAAAGGGTGGGAAATAGATACAGTACAGCACAATCACAACAATGAACATTAAATAGCCCTAAGAAGGGCTGTTACATTAAATAGCCCTAAGAAGGGCTGTTCTGTAGTCTGGTCCTCCACGTTTCCCTCGATGTCAGTGATAGCATCAATGGCTCCATTTATTATCCTTTGAATATTGTCTATGCAATTCTCACTTTCATTGAAGTCCAGTTCAAGGTTGTTATCGAATAATTTTGAATATTAAGTGCCATTAGCTTTTATTCTGACAGGAAAGCTTGGAAAAAGAGGGTTGTATTAATATGGAGGTTTTCCCAGACTACACTTATTTATCATATGATGCTCCTAGTCGATTAATTTCGTTTGAAGTTTCAGTATATGCTATATTCCGGTAATCTCTGTCAGAACCATGATCATGAGTGAGTGTAAACTCGCAGTTGCGTAGACGTTCAGTATGAACGCAATATCTACACCCACCCATAGCACAGCTCCAACAGAGTCACAGGCTAGTCTGAAACTTAATTATTAATGAACTAGTTATTACTAAAATTATTTAAATATTTATAATGTTATTAATAATTGAATTATTATGAAGGTAAAAAGGTGTGAAACTCTGTATATTGATGATTATGGGTTAACATTGGCTCGCAAGTGCGTATGATCATGTAGACCATATACCAAAGCCCCCCCCCCCCTTCTTACCATCCCCTCAGAGTCTCAGTCCGATCCAGTAATCTAAGTTATGTTTTACTTTATTATCCATATGCACTCCTAACCGATTAATTTAATTTGAAGTTTCAGTATATGCTATGTAGCGGTAATCTCTGTCAGAACCATGATCATGAGTGAGTGTAAACTCGCAGTTGCGTAGACGTTCAGTATGAACGCAATATCTACACCCACCCATATCACAACTCCAACAGAGTCACAAGCTAGTCTGAAACTTAATTATTAATGAACTAATTATTATTACTAAAATTATTTTAATATTTATAATGTTAATAATAATTGAATTATTATGAGGGTAAAAAGGTGTGAAACTCTGTGGATTGATAATTATGGGTCAACATTGGCTCGCAAAGTGCGTTTGATCATGTAGATCAAATACCAAGGCCCCCCCCCCTCTCACCAACCCCTCAGAGTCTCAGTCCGATCCAGTAATCTATCTTATGTTTTACTTTATTATCTATTTTGGGGAATTTATTTGATATATAGTATCCTATGATAATATTATATTTTGTCAATTAAGTTTGAATTAATAAGAAAATCAATTATGTTTTTTGCAGTTAATTGTATATTATATTGTGTTAGATTAAGTATATTTGGATATATATTTGTCGATTTTATTAATTTTTGTTTATTTTTAAGTGTATTTCTATGTATAATATTGTTTGTGCATTTGTTGAATATATGATCTAAATCTTCTGGTTGCTTGCATTTAAAGCAGTTTATGTTAGGGGGAAATGGTCCTATATATTTACCAAAGCTGTTAGCAAGCTTTGTTTTTCCTATCATTATCCTATTCATTTTAATTTGTTCCCTCCTTGTATTGCCTAATATTATTGCTGTTCTTTTAACAGTTTTTATGATATTATGTAATACTCTCCCTTTATTGGATAAGCTCCAGGTATTTTGCCAGATGTTATTTATCATGTCATGTATTAATCTATATATTTCAGTATGGCTATACTGAAATGGGTCATAATGCAGCTCATTTAGTTTGTTATTAGCTAATTGATCAGCTACTTCATTTCCCTTTACATCTATGTGTGAAGGTACCCATAGAAAGTCTACTATAATATTTTGTGTTTTGAGTTTAGTTATTCGATATTGTAATTGATAAAGGAAGTTTTTCCTACTATTAGAGTTATTATTATTAATAGTTTTTAGGACGCTAAGCGAGTCACTGACAATTAGAGTTTTTGATGGTTTATTTTGTTGTATCCATATCAGGGCTTGTAGTATAGCCCAAAATTCAACACTATATATGGAACAATAGTCTGGTAAGCGTTTTCCCTCTTTTATTTGAAGATTTGGTATGACCCATGCTGCTGCTGTTCGTGCAGGATCGATTTATTTTAGAACCATCCGTATAAATTTTTAAATGGTTTTTGTATTTATTATTTATTTTTTCGTTTACAAGCATTTTCAAATAATGTGGGTCCTGTATTTTATTACCTTGTTTTAGTAAGGAGAGATCTACGTGTATATAATTCAATCTCCAGGGAATTATAATTGGAGGTTTAACTTTTTGTACTTGAAATATATCCACAGGGAGTTTGGTTTTTATATTATTTATTTGTTTACCAAATGAGTTAGAATATTTACCTCGTTTTATTAGTGGTTTATTGAATTTTTTAATAACCTGTAATGTGGGGTGTGTTTCCTTATGTGTTGACAAACGAGCGACATATCTCAACATGACCTCTTGTCTTCTCAAATGAAGTGGAAGTTCACCTGCCAGGACCTGTAACTCCTCTGTGGATGTAGATGGCAATGCCCCAGTTGCTATAAGGAGGGCTTTTCGTTGTACTTGTGTAATTTTATTGAGTAGTGTTGATGATGCCGTGGCATAAATCTGACACCCATACTCAATTTTAGATCGAATAAGTGATCTATATAAAGTAATTATTGTTTTTTGACAGGCACCCAATTGTGTACCTTGGATACTTTTAATTAGATTAAGGTCTAAATTACACCTTTTAATTAGGTCTGTAATATGATATGACCATTTCATATGTTGGTCAAAGTGCATTCCTAAAAATTTAACTACCTTTACAAATTTTATGTCTTGATTTTGAAGTGTGAGTTTTGGGTAAAATATATTATTTTTAAATGGGGTAAATAGGACTGCTACCGTTTTTTGATGTGAAAATTTAAATCCCCATTTATCAGCCCAGTTACCTATATTATCTAAACTATTTTGTATTTCAGCAATATGTTTTTTGTTGGATGGATTGCCGGCTCTCCAGAGGGCGCTATCATCAGCAAATTGTGATAGCCCAACTTGTGGAGTGGCTAAATTTTGATCTAAATCATTTATCATAATGTTAAAAAAGTAGGGCTGAGTACACTCCCTTGAGGGGTACAATTTTCTAAAGTGTACTTTTCAGAATAAGTTGTTCCTATCCTAGTAATAATTTTACGGTCAATTAGAAAGTCATTTAAAAAGTTAAATATATTACCTGTTATACCATATTGGTTTAGTTTAGTTAATAGTCCCTTAGTCCAGACAAGATCAAATGCTTTTTCCATATCTAAAAAGACACCAATAAGGTTTCTGTTACTACGTTGATTATTATTGAAAGCAAGTTTTATGGCAGATTCTAATTTAATTAATTGATCTATAGTAGATCAATTATTACGAAATCCACAGACTTTTTTTTTTTTTTAATATGAATTAAGGTTGCATGCGCAACTATGTGCTTTCGCGACCAGTTAATGCCCGAGGGTCGGGCTATTTGATTGGTCGGGACCAAAGGTAACTTTGACTACACTAGGCTGTGTTGTCGCAGTCTCCCCGGCACCCGCGTTAAATGGCAGTCTCGCCTTAGAGTAAAATGTCGGGTCACGGCAAAGCAGGAAGGCAGAACAAATACCAATATTGTGTAAGCCACCTGTGCAATTATATCAAATCCATATAGTCATAGAATTTTTCATCTTTCCTATCAATAAATATTTCTAGTAAATGTTGTAGGTCCTTAACAAATTTAATTGCTAAAATGTCTTAGTGACATAAAAAAGTGTAGTCACTGTTAGGTATTTTAGCTTGTTAATTTTGAGCGGTGGTCAAAATTGATCAAGTTAGATTTCGAGAAAGAGATTGTTCGAAAAGGGTTCTCATACCAAATTAGAACCCTGGGGAAAAAATAAAATAAAATAAAATAAAATAAAAAAAAATTAAAACAAATTAAAAAATAAAAATATTTAAAAAATATACATATGAAAATAAATTTTTAAAAAAAATTAAAAATTAAAAAAAAAATTTAAAAAAAAAGATTAGAGTTTGGTGTTATTTCATTTCTTCCTTCTTTTTGTTTTCTTCTTTTCCGTTTTCTCTTTCCCACTTTCTTCCTACTCCCTTCTTCCCTCTTTCTTTCTTTTTCCTTCTTCCATCCTTCTTTTCCCTTTCCTTTTACTTTTTCTTGTCGGTTTTTTGGTGTTATGTTTCCTTGAGCTATCACTATTTGATCTCGGTGTTTTCATCACACTTATCTTGCCACTTGCCGGTTGACTGGTTTTACTGTACCTACATTGTGCCACTACTTAGTGTAATGTTCTCTTTTTTTCACCCTTCTCCTTCTTCCCTTTCTCCCGTTTCTTCCTTTTTTTCCTCGCATTACAATGTTTATATTATCTCCCCTTTCCCTTCCTTTCCCCTTTTCTATTTTATTTTATATATTTATTTTAGGGTAATGTTAAGTTGTTCTGCTTTTTTAAGCTAGCGGTATTACTATCCGCTCTGGCCCCTTTAACCGATATGGCCTCGTTAATTATTTATCTATTTGGTAGTTATAATATTTTTTTTTGTCCGTTTATTTAAGACATTGTTACGTGGATCTGTTTTTTGAGCTAGCGATGTTATTATCTGCTCTGGCCCCTTGATTGATAAATATTAACTCTTTGGCTATGTTTATGTTTATTTACTTATTTGATGGTTTTGATATTTATATTTTGTGTTTTATGTCTATTGATTTTAGGTAATTAAGTATATTTATATAGGTAGCATTTACGTTTTTGTTATACCTTTTATCTTGAATTTGGGGAAATGATGTAACTGAGTCAAGTTTTCTTTTTTGTAGTTGGAAGACGGTACGTTGTCGATGGTATTTGTGACATATGTTGAATACATGTTCCAATGTTTCAGTTTCTGGACAGTGTGGACATTTATCCGGCGTGGGTCCTGTACTTATATGTTTCATAAAGCTGCCATTTAGTAGTGTTTTACCTGTTCTGATTCTGTTGATTATTTTAATATCAATGGCTGCAAGGCTTTTTGGTAAACGTTGGGTTCTAGTGACCTCTTTTTGTAGTTGGTATAGATGTCTACCCTTTGTGGAGTTTTCCCATTGTTGTGGCCATTTATTATTAATTCTGTCCCTGACTTGACTATATAGTTCCTGAGTGTTGTACTGTACGGGTTCAATTTGGTCTTTCATCAGACTGCTTTTTGTTGCTTTGTCTGTTTTTTTTCATTTCCAGGCAAATTGATGTGAGATGGCACCCACAAGAAGTGTATGGTTTGGTGTGATTTATCTGCTTCCCTGATGGTCAGCATAGTGTCCTCCAGAAGATTTTGTCTACTTTTGGAATTACCTGTCTCAATACTTTCAAGTACGCTAAGTGGGTCTGTTATGATTACGTACTGTTTTTGATTTTTTGTTACTTACCATTTTAGGGCTCGGTTGATGGCCCAGAATTCCGCGGTATATATGGAACAGTCATCCGGTAGTCTTGTTGTAAATGTGATCTGATGTTCTGGGATCACTACCGCTGCAGCCGTTCTATGTAGTTCTTTAGATTTTGAGCCGTCAGTATAGATTTTTACATATCCATCATAGTTGTTGTTGATGAGGCTTTGTACTTGTGTTAATGTGATATTGGGGTTGTCGCGCTTATGTACCAGTTGGAGTGCTGTTAGGTTGATGTTAGGTTGGTTATTTCTCCAAGGTGTGGGGTCCTTGATAAGTAGTTGTTCTGCTTGGAGTTCTATTTGATTGAGTTCTTTGCAGAGTGTGTGTATTTTGTTAGCTGCTGGAGGATGTGGTACCAGTCTTGAGCTAAAGGTGGTTTGACATTTACTTATTATGTTTCTGGTGGGATTAATCTCCTTATGTATTGAGATTCTACAGGCGTATCTAAGTATGTGTTCTTCTCTTCTCAGTTGTAATGGTGGTTCACATGCGAGGATTTGTAGTTCTTCCAGGGAGGTGTTCGGTAATGCACCAGTGCAAAGTCTAAGTGCTCTATATTGGATGCTGTCTAGTTGTCTAAGTGTTTCCTTGTTGGCTGAGGAATAGATCTGGGAGCCATAGTCTATCTTACTTCGAATTAAAGATTTGTAGATTATTAGCATAGTTTGCTGATCAGCTCCCCATGTAGTACCTTTGATGTTTTTAAGTATGTTAAGATCTTTTTGACATTTTTGAATAGTTTGTTGTATGTGTGATTTCCAATTGATTGTTTCATTTAGTAGCATTCCCAGGAAGTGGGTCTCCTTTTGGAATTGGATGGGCTGATTCTGCATATATAGTTTAGGGTATTTAGGTTGTTTATTAGTTGGGGAGAAGAGCATGGCAACTGTTTTTATTTGGGATATTTTGAAACCCCAGTTGTTGGCCCATGTGCCGATGATGTCTAGTCCTTTCTGAATTTGAGTGATGTTCTTTTGACTATTCGGGTTTCCTGCTTTCCAGATACTACTGTCATCGGCAAATTGTGACAGATCAACTGGGCAATTTTTGAGATAGTTGGTTAGATTGTTGACCATTAGATTGAATAGGGTTGGGCTAATCACACGTCCTTGGGGGGTTCCATTATCCAGTGTATATGTTTGGGACAAGGCCTCTCTTACTCTAGTTTTAAAGGTTCTTCCCGTAAGGAAGTTTGCTATCCAGCGGTGCATTCTTCCTGTTATGCCAAATTGGTTGAGTTGAGATATGAGGCCATTGGTCTAGACTAGGTCGAAGGCTTTCTCTAGGTCTAGAAATATTGCTATTAGGTGTCTATCTCTTTTCCTTTTGGCATTAAATGCTAATTTGATGTTGGCTTCCAGACGGATTAATTGATCAAGTGTAGATCGTTTATTTCTAAATCCACTTTGGGTTTCAGCCAGTAGTTGATTTTGTTCTAGGTGGTGTTTTAATCTATTGTTGACCATTGTTTCCATTACCTTACAGATTGTATTTGTTAGTGAAATAGGTCTGTAGGAGGTTACATTAGTAGGGTCTTTGCCTGGTTTTGGAATGGCTATGATTATGGCTCGCTTCCATAGTGTGGGGATGCGACCT